>LTAE01003332.1:0-37914 GCA_001647135.1 Pontederia paniculata
CCAGTTTCATCTAATTTATTTTTGAATACTCATTTTGTTCCAACTATGGGATGATCCTTAGGTCTCTTAACTAAATGCCATACTTGATTCCTCTCAAAATTATTCAACTCTTCATGCATGGCGTTTATCCAATTTGGATCATCCAATGCATCTTCTACCTTTTTGGATTCTATTTGAGATAGAAAGGCAGAGAAAGCACAGAAATTTCTCAACGACTTTCTTGTTCTCACACCTTCATTTATATTCCCGATAATATTTTCTAAGGGATGAGAGGGAATTTGTATCCAAGTGTTTTGTTCAGTGAGTGACACACCCATTTCCAGTTCAATTTCCTAAGGGTTTTCTTCATTTATCACATTAGTCGCATTTGCTGTGATTTCTACAGGTGGAGAGTCTTCCTCCTTATGAGTTAATTCATCTAAGTCATGATCATCCTCCTTATTTTCTTCTGTAATTCAATCTTTTCAAGTTTATTAGAAGTATTGTCGTTTTCATCGAAAGTAACATGTATTGATTTCTCTACTACTAGTGTTCTTTTGTTATATATCCTAGAAAAAGAGCATCATCACTCTTCTCATCAAATTTTCCTAGTTTATCCAGGGTCCTTAACACAAAGCATTTGGATTCGAATACTCTGAAGTATGAAACACAAAGTAGGGTTATTTGATGTATGGAGAGTAGACTTCAAGGGACTATTCCCTGCCTCAAGACACTACAAGTATATCCTTCTTCTTGTTGACTACATGTCGAAATGGGTTGAGGCAATCCCCACAACCATATGTGATGCTAGGACAGTACAAAAATTCTTCACAAGGATCATCTTTCCCAGGTTCGGCATGCCAAGAGTGATTATTAGTGATGGGGAAAATATTTTATTGAGAAGCACTTTCAAACTCTACTAAAGAAATATGGTATCAGCCATAAGATAGCTACTCCCTAGGATCCTCAGACCTGCGGCTAGGTGGAAGTCAGTAACAGGTAGATCAAAGCCATTTTGAAAGAGTTGTTAACAAATCGAGAAAGGATTGGAGTTCTAAATCGGATGAGGCCCTCTAGGCATACAGGACAGTCTTCAAACATCCATGGGAACTACCTCGTTTCGACTAGTTTATGGAAAGGCTTGTCACCTATCGGTAGAACTAGAACACAAGGCTTATTGAGCCATCAAGTATTTGAATTTTGACTTACATGAAGCTGGGGAACATGGAAGGTGCAATTAAATGAATTAGAAGAACTGAGACTAGAAGCTTACGAGAACTCACAAATATACAAGGCCAAGATAAAAAGATGGCATGATCAAAAGATTCAAAGAAGAGAATTCCAGAAGGGGCCAAGGTGTTGCTTTTCAATTCTAGACTGAGGTTTGTCCCTGGAAAGTTGAGACCAAAATGGTCAGGACCATTCTCAGTTACTCAAGTGTTCTCTTCTGGTGCAATAGAACTAGTGAACAAGAACAGTGAACTATTCAAGGCCAATGGACAACTGGTTAAACTTTACCATGAAGCATCACATTTTGAATCATCAACTATCACCAACTTGGATGACTCAACACAAATCAAGGGCTAATCATAAAATGAAGGAAGGTCGGGCCAAATGACATAAAACAAGGGCGCTTACTGGGAGGCAACCCAGATTAAATTTTCTAACCCTATTCAGTTTCTGTTTTTGTTCTTAATAATTTCAGGGACTAGGTAGGGGCAAGTGAGTTATTCAAGGTTTGAATGAAGCTGCTGGTAGAATAGCCCCACTACACGACAAAAATAGATATTGCATATATGATTTGTCGTATCTTGTTTTGTTGCAGTGCTCATTGGCGCCTGAATTGACCATTGCAGCACACCACTCCCAAACCATCACTCTCTCTCAACCGAACTCATTTCTCGGAGACCCAAATTCCCTACTCCCAAATCCCTAGCCACAACCTCCTCGATGTTTCCAAGGAAGAGCGACATGTGAAATTCCATTTATTCAATAAGGAATTCAGTTGGACTTTCAATGAATTTGGACAACCAATAGGGCTGCCCTCAACCATTGTTCCAAAGTCTTCATCATATGACCCCAAACGAGTTTGGAAATGGATCACCTGTGAAGATGACTTGCAGATAAAGGGAACAAGATCTTCTTGCATTCGCAGCCCAATCATTCGATACTTTCTTAGAGTCTTAGCAAATACTCTCCTAGGCCGCACAAATACTGAATCTAGAGTCAGGGAAATAGAATTCTACATTATTTGGGCATTTTTGAAATATAAGAAAATTGATCTTGTTGGAATCTTCTTATCCAATTTGTATAAAAAGTCGAGACAGGATAAAGGGACTGTTGCGGTAGGAGGTTTAGTGACACCAATTGCGAAGGCATGTGAAATTGACATAAAGTCACTGAAGGATGTTTCTGCTATGGGAAGACTCGACATGAATAGCCTACTACACATGAAGATCGTGACCTGCAAACATGATGGTTACTACCAGGTCACCAAAAACACCTCCCACAATATCAAACTATTGCCTCCAACACTACAACAGCCACTAACAAAAAGAACTAGTTACTAGAGGATGAGACACCAGCTGACCCCACTTCACCAACTACAGTTGCTGCTACTTCTGGACTTGAACTACTATCTGAAGGGAAACAAAGAAAAGGCTTCACAGCCCTGCAACTCTTACTACGACCCCTACAACCAAGAAGAAGAAAATCACCTCAGCTGCCCCCACCTCAATCCTAGAAGATACTGAGCCTGCCCCACCCCAAACATGTATGCCGTTCAAATGTCCAAGCAGAACGCCTTACTCATTACCATCTTGACACACAACATCAGACTCAGGAATGAGAACAAGCATCTCAAGAGTCTTCTTCAGTCCATTGCTGCAAAGTTGGAAGTCACCGAGGTTGGCCCCAGCTCACCCCTCACCAAACCTTGAAAGACTTCTCTCCCTCATTTAGATCAACACTGAGGACAGTGTTGAATTTAAGTTTGGGGAGCCAATAGTATGGCCATCATTCTTAAAACTTCAGTCCATTATTGCCATGTTTTTTGTCTATAATTAAATTAGTTTAGTGTCTTTGAAATTATCCCCTTTTTGCAGCATATAAACACTTTCATTCTTTATGATCATATCATGACTTTGGCATAAACACTTTTGCTCACTTAACCTAGAATTGGAAAGCATTCTGCAACCATACTAGCCATTGCACCATCATCTTAAGTTGTTAGAGCCTTTGGTCATTCCTAAAATGAACAGAACCAAGAAACATAACTGCCCCCAACTGAAACCAAAACTCATAGCAGTTGTGATGATACCCTGGTCATGCCACTCTTTAGGCTATAGCAATCCTTGCATTAACGATTGGTTTATTCTCAAGCAGTATCTATGTATATTCTTCTTTAAAAAATGGGGTTAGTAACCCTATTCAAAAAGAAAAAAAAAAGAGAAAAAGAAAAAGGGTTAGTAACCAAGTCCAAAAAGAAAGAAAAAAAATGGGTTACTAACCCTGTTCAAAAAAAAATTGAGTTAGTAACCCAGTAAAAAAAGTAAAAAAAAAAGGGAAAGAAGGGTTAGTAACTCATTGTTGCTTGTGAATAAACAATCATCATTCTCATTCTTTCATCAAAGATTGTAGGTCTAAGGAGATGGCTGTGGGAAGGGATCGTCTAGCTTGCATCTTCAAGTGTGCACTTAGGCTTGAGTTTCAGTGGTTCTAGGAGGAGGCTAATAACTAGCTAAGAAAGTGCAATGATGATCGAGGATCTAATTGACTAAGGAGAGTTGTGTTGGATATTATGTGTTCATTTTGTGGCTGATTTGAATTACGCTTCTTTAGTCTTAATTTTTTTAACTCTTTGTTTGAGGACAAGCAAAAGCTTAAGTTTGGGAGAATTATGATGACATAAAATTTACCCTAAGTTTTCATATGCAAAGCCTACATTTTCACTATGAATTTTGCACCTTTGTATCATCACATACTTTTATAGCCTTTGCATCTCTTGAAATTTCCTGGATACAAATACATTTTTTCTACTCTCTAGACCCTTTTAAGTGAAATTATGAGTGATAATATCTGATTTTTCCTGCAGGAACTTAGTTGAGGCTGAATTATACTTATGCATGAATGTCGGACTTGGGGGCACCTGTACATATGTTCACACCTTAACGTCACTACCTGCCAAATACCGCTAGAAGATAAAACTACAATTGATTTCTGCAGATTCCTTTGCCGACTTTTTGGTACAAATGCAACAGATTCCTTGGTTGTTTTTAGGTATTATTCGTAGGAGTCGCAAGGGACGAAAGGCAAGTGTTGATTAGAGGACAGGAGAAGGATAAAAAGAAGAGAGGAAGGAAGGACAAGGGGTTCCGCATTCGAGAGAAAAGTGAACCGCCATTACCAGGAAGAAAGAAGAACAAGAAGGAGGGGAAGATCAAAGGTCTAGGAGGATTTTATGATAGGATATAAGGGAGGATCATTAGTTCTTTTTGTAATTCTAACTTTTGTAAGTTTCCGAAGATGAACTCATGTTTAGATGTTTGCTTGATGTTTGTAATGGGTGTGATTGGGTAAATGTTTGTAATTTGAGAACTTTAACTTGTTGTTTCAAACTACCCTTTTATGATTTAAATGTTTCCATATGACTTTTTAATCTTCTCTTGTATAATGTGTTGGTTGGTTGTGCTATTTTTTATGTTGCAAGTTGTTCATTATTCCAAGTAGAAGGTATGGTCCGAGAGCATAGATTCTTCCATTTGGGAGGAATAACTTGTAGCTCATATTTTTAGAATTGTGATTTGAAACTATTTCACACCTTGGAGGAGATATTCTTCCATTTGGGAGGAATAACCTGTAGCTCATATTTTTAGAATTGTGATTTGAAACTATTTCACACCTTGTTGCGTCCCTTGCCCGAGAGGGAAGGATATGTTGCAAGATTCTACTAGGATCCGAGAGGGGAGTAGACTTTAAGAGGTGTGATTAGTATCCATCTTCAAGGGGTGGAGGCCGAGAGGAAAAACCCTTTGTAGAGATCAATATTTGGCCGAGAGTTTCTAATCGGATATTTCTAGAGTAAATTGAAGAGAGGTTGTCTAGTGCATCGAGAGGTAGCATGTGAAAACTTCTAGGGATTTGGTTTTTATGCCTTGACTACGAGAGTAGTTGGGTCTATTAGCTTCATTTCTCAAGTCATCTTGATTATGTTTATCTTTTTGGTAGCAAGTTAGAGTTCGAAAATGACTCCCATGGCCCAACTACTTAGTGATTTTTCTTCCTTTGCATTGGTTTTGTTCCTGCTCACTTTAAATCTTAAAAAAATCAAAAATATTTTGTTTTATTTTTCTTTTCAGATTTAAGTTCATTCTGTTTAATTTTCTGCACAAAGAATTTCCCTCTTTTGATTCGTTTCGTGGTAGGATAGAATAGTTCGATTGTGAAATTCTGATTTTCCTATTTATTCAACCCTAAAATATTACATGAAAAATCATATACTTGCGATTGGAGTTGTGTGTTTAGATTAAATTTTAAGACTTGCTGACTTGTTGGAATTGTACACTTGCCTCTAGGTCCAGAGTTGTCAAACCCTCAAAATTCTGAAATTAGGTGCCCTTTTTGTATCCACACATTTTTGCTCTTCACAACTTATAAGGAGTACCTGGTGGAATTTGAAATATCGAACTCAGCATTAGAGAAACTAGGAGGGTGTCCTAGGTCAAGATAGCCCATGAGTCAACACTGTGGCAATGAAGCTACATGGAAATTGGAGTTAGAGACGCACAAAGAGTCTCTTGGTCCATCTCACTCTTGAATTCGAGGATGAATTTTTTAAGAGATTTATAATGTAATACCTGAGTCCATCAGCAGGCTCAATGCAGGTCCTCTTCCACTCGGGCATGGACCATGTTGTGGCTACGGATTTTGGACTCCTAACAGGTATAAGAATTAGGGTTTGACTGTGTTTTAAAATTAGTTGATATCCTATAACTCCCCTATATATACCCTAGGCTATAAGTCCAATTTCACTTCTCCTAGTTATCAATAGTATATCTCTTCCTCTTCCTCTCCCCTCCTCTCTTTCTCTCGCTCTTTATCTCTTTAAAAATATCTCTCCTTTATGATCTTAGTTCTCTCCTCTAGATTATACCATGGTAGGAGAAATCAAAGAAGATCAATGACAATGTGTATTTCAAAGGAGTGAAGGTGAATAACTTCTGGAACATGAAGGCAAAACGACACAACGAAAAGAGTATTCTCCTAGGTGGATCCCTTCTAGATATAATTTCTTGATAGATAAATGCATTTTAGATTTTGATCTCTAGATTACAATAGTTTGTGAAATGTTATACAACTTTTGTTCTCTTGTTGCATCCCGAGAAATTATTTTAGTTTTGATATAATTGTTTGAATAATTCTTTGTGAAAAACATAGATTAGATCATCGAAAAAATAGAGAAGCCATGGTCTAAGCGGTCAGACATGGACCGTGTTCCATTTGACATGACCCGTGTTTGTAAAGATCAAACGCTAGCATTGAGTCAATCGGAACACATGATTTGGGTTGCACCGGACATAGACTGTGTCACCCTAAATGCACATATTGTGTTTCATGCTGTTTTAATTAAATGAACGGATGCAAGCGCATGGTCCACATCTTCTAAATGTGGAGATGTTGTATCTTAGATTATCTTATATTTTTCTATTTTAATGAATTTAGATTAGGGCATGATTTGTGTCAGAAGGATAAACCATTGATGCGACCTACGAACACCCCCTATGTTCATCTAAAATTACAGTTATGAGAATGCATTGATTTCTTATGTTGCACGCGGTCCATGGAGGATTTCCACACATTTAGTGTTTGTAAAGCACATCTATGATCATGTCACCCATAACACAGCCCGAGTTACCATTAGAGTTAAGACACGAACCACCAGAACGTGTTGATTGTGCTCCATAGATTGTTTAGGTAATTAGGGTACATGGTTCAAGTTAATCCCTAACATGGCCCGCGTTGATGGTTGGAACTTGGCAATGCATGTTGATGTTATTTGTTGCATGCATATTCCAACATATTTTCAATTATATATTTATGTTTATTTTAGTTAATATTGTCATAACATGCATCTATTTTATCGGTTTTTTGCTTATGTTTCATCGAGTCATAATTCTACCCAAGGTTGATATTTATTTGCAGAAAATCACTTGGTAGGAGCAAAGAAGGGTCTAAAAGGGACTACACGATGAAAGGAGTGAAATTCACCAGCAAAAGATCGCCTTTTCATATTTCACGGGTCGTTATAAGAATGTCACGGTCATAACAACGACCTTGCAGACCAACAAATGATGTAATGGATCGTGATATCCCATAACGAGTCATTATATTGCAATTTCACCAGGCCAAGATACAAGTTATGACCTCTAAACAATGATGACAAATCGAAGTTTAATGATGTCATGGGTCGTATGATGTTGTGGGCCATAAACAACGAGAAATAAGAGCTTTTAGGATGAATACCCCATGTAATGGGCCATTATATTTTGGATCGTTACATGACATTTCACGGGTCACTACATCTGTCATGGGTCACTACACCTAGTTTCACAACCCATTAAATCTGTCACAAGTCACAACAGCAAGGCAAATTTCATCCATTCTCACTCAAACTTGGATCTTCTAAAGGAATTTCAATGGGAGAAGGACTCTAAACATATCAAAATTTTTGGAGACTAAAAGGAAACATATTTGACCATATTTGAAAGTGTTTTGAAGGGTTAAATCTCATCCACAAAATGAATTATGAATTGAATTGGAGCTTTCCTTGTTTTGACATGAAAATGTTTCCAAACTTTCTTAAACTCTATAGAAACCCTTTGGAAGCTATAAATGCCCATATTGAGAATCCAGAATTCATATCCTAGGAGATTGCAACTATAATTTTATTTCATGCGCCAGGAGTTGAGAAGATAACATATTCTAGGATCCTACAACTTGTGCCTACAAGCCAAGGAAGTGAGAGCAACTTGAAGGGTTACTAGGAAGATTTCTATCCGGAACACTCGTAACAAAGATCATATAAGAGTTCATCATCAATCCAAAAGGGTACTCTCTGTTCTATAATTTGTTGGGATGATCTAAACATTAATCTTTTCTACATTTCAATCTTTCTTCTGTAATAGTTTTAATTGCTAAGGCAAACTATTGGACCATTTTCCGTTATTGATTATTGTTTATTTGATTCTCATAAACATGATTGTTTTTCTTCATATCCTATCTTGTTGATTCGTTAAGGACTTCTAGATTTTTGGTTTGTTAGATTATCCCATTAACGGTGGTTCAATAGTTAAGGAATACATCTCCTTGCATCCTAGTCCGAGTTAAATGAGAGTAGATCTTTAAGGAGTACTTTTAGTTTTACTAAGGCTAAGAATAGTTGATATATCCATTGAGATAGATCATATATTAGGTTTTCCTAATCCATCTGAGAGTTAAATCTATTCATCATTGCTGAAATCAATTGATGCAGAGGTTAACTAAGTTTGTCCCCAATCTTATCTCTTGTCCTAAGGTCCTAGGCATCATTAGTTCAGTCTTTTCTTTTCTGTTTTCATTTTTTTTGTTATCTTTTCACCACCCATTGTTATCTCCTATTTGCCTTTGAAATTAGATAGTTAATTAAATTAATTCCTTGTGAGATCGACAACTCGATACTCTTAACACTTGAACGATTAGTGTGTTTGCTAGCATCTTTGTCTATTAGCATTAAGTTTTTGGTGTCGTTTTCTAAGACAAAAATATCCCATCATTATTCATGCCACTAAACAAGGCCCAAGTTCAGATCCGTCACGGCCCGCGTTGGAAAGATTGTTATAAGATGTCTTTATATTCTCTTGGAAACCCTAGATGATGAAGTATTCTTAAAATCTTACGTTACAGTAAGGACTAATATTGGGTAAATAAAAGGATTGAAGCAAAATAAATAAATAAATAAAAGATGAGGTCACTATATATTGTATTGTTGGAAGTCATAGATCTATCATCGCATTGTTAGATACTAGTATCATAGTTGCAGTGAATCTACTTAGTTCCTGTTGTAAGGTTGTAAGGACTACTCTCCCCTCCATGCAACAAAGAGGATTTTCAAGCATCGTCCCCATTGTGGTACTTATCGTAGTTTGTGCACCAACACTTACCATTATTTTGGTGAACCTCCTAAAAACTCATGAGCACTCTCTCGAAGTCATTACAAGGTCACCTCAAAGTCACTAATGAGATAAATCAAAGATAAGAACAATAATCACATTATAATCAAAACATTGCAAAAAAAAAAAGAGACAACACATTAAAATAGAGTATTGGATGAAAGATATTGAAGCACCGTGGAAACAACGCCTTAAATGCTTTCGGTCTAGCCTCAAGGGGGTTTAAGGGGATCTAAGTATTGCGTAGGGAAGAAGCAATGCATTGATATAGGATGTTGCATAAATTGTACCAAAATCAGAACATTGATAATACATTGCATTATATAGATTTGTGGACCATGATTTCATGTTGTACAAGTTTAGCTTATCTCATGTTTTTTCGTTCATGATGTTTGTATCTATTTGTTGCCTTACATATTTGGCTTCATAGCTCACCGAGGAATTGAATCCCCTGTATTGAATCTTACAAGTGTCTATAGAGGTATGTTGACTACTAGCGTGTGTGGCAACTGATGCTCGTGATGCATGAAGCTTGCACATGGTTATGATCCTTAGTTAGATGCCTCTTTTGTTTGGATCTTATCGAGTTATATTACTTAATGAATTATGTTTAATCATTATTTGGTATGTTTTGGAGACACTAGGGATTTATATGTAATTTCATACTTTTGCAATTATAAAAGAGATTTTATGTGTTATTTCTCACTCTCATTAACTAGTCAAATTGTCAAAGAGCATTGCATAGATGTCATTGTGTCTTCAAGAGTACACTATATCACGTGGCGGGTGTTACTCCTTCGACTAAATTCATTTTAAACAATGAATGATTATGAGTGTACTCACTAACAATGTCATATAATATTAAATAGTGTAGCCTCTAATCGACGTTATTTCATGCACTTAAACAATATGATTCAACTTAATCATCCAAATAAATAAAGAAATGTTCTAGAATTTACAAATTATAGTATTGATTGATTATGTTAGGAGAGAGGAAAGTTAAGAATCGAAAGATAATTGTGAGATTCTATTATATATATAAGATGTTTAAACATGATTGTTTTTTAAAACATCTAAGTAACATTAAATAATGATATTAATTACTACATGTCTAATGCTTTTAAATTTTAATAGGATCAATTGACTCAAGCATGCTTGTCAAGATCTCGATCAAGATCTTATGATTTTACGATCTTAAGGACCCTAATCGATCTCGATCTTAACGTGCGGATCATATGGGTGAAATTTTAATAGGATCTTAATTTATGTTATACGATCTTAACCGATTTTATGCAATCTCAAATAAATATTTTGATTATTAAAAGTTTCTATTTTTATAATTTTGATAATAAAAGTTAAGATAGATGGAGTTCAATATAGTTTTCTTACAAATTGATCAAATTGTGATATATTGAAGTCTAATTCAAAAAGGGTCCAATGGAGGTGCTACCTATTTAAATAGGTAACACCGTACTACTTATCTTAACAACTGTAGGATGTTAGATATACGGTAGATCTAACAACTTATAACAAACTATTTAAGAAAGAGAAAATTTTATATACAGTGTATATTTAACATCCTACAGTTGTTATGTGAAGTAGTACAGTGCTACCTACTTAAGTAGGTAGCACCTCCATTTTTTTCATTCAAAAATTGAGTGCAAAAGAATTGGTAAAAATATATTATTTTATTAATTCATAAGATCTTATGATCTATCATCATGATCCTTAGGACCTCTCCTTATATTTTTTTCCCTTATTATTTATGACAATAGTTTATGCAATATAAGTTCTCAACTCTTCCTTCTTGTTTCTTGATTGAATAAACAATCTTTAATTATGGAAAGTGATATAACACCTTTAGGAAGTAGAGTTACAAGTGTTATCACAAAGGTTTCCTCTAACTCCTCTAAGGAACTTAGGAGCATTAATCCTTGCATCACATCATTAAAAGTTATTTCCATTGCTCATAATTAATTTACTAAATCTTGAAATTCATTCAATTGTTCAACATTTGAATTTTCGTCTCAAAATTTCAAGTTCACCAATTTTCTAATCTCAAAGGATTTATTCTATATTGTATTTCTCTCATATAAACTTTGCAATTTATTCCATTTATTTCTTAAGAAAAATGATAAACACTCAATCAATACATTTTTTAATCATTCGGATAATCTTTTTGTGCATCTTTTTCCATCATCAATAATTTTTTTTTCTACTAGCATATTATATCGTAATTCAAGATTAAAAATTTTTCATAGTAGAGAATATTCTTCATTTTTGCTTTGCAAACTGAATAATTATTCAACATTAATTTAATCATATCACTGAAATAGCATTTATTTTCGTTTGATTGATACAAAAGGATCATCCAAATATACCTAGCTCTAATCAAGGGCAGAGTCATGTGCTTGCTATTTGACATAATTTATTCTGTGTTGTGTTGGTATGTCTTTCTTGTTAAACCCACTTGGCCCAGTCTTCGACTCCCATCTCTTACCCCTTTTTTTATTTATTTTTTTTACTCAAATGCACAGAAGGCCATTAAAAAATTTAATTAATATTTAATCTATTTATTAATTTTTTTTAACTCTTTTATTTAAAATAATAGATAATATAATATTAGTTCTATAACTCTCTTTAGTCATCAAACTTCAACTTCACTAGTTCCCCCAAAAATTATTTTTTAAATATTAATTCAAAATATTATAATCGACTCATTAAGCAAATTTACTATCTTTTACATATTTTTTTGCTTAAGAACATTTACTATATATATATATGTATATATACTTATCGGTAACGCCCCCAAATCCACACCCCGCCATGTGGCAAAATATGGAGTTGGGGACGCTACGACAATTCTACTTTGACTTGACTTTGACCAAAAGACTGACCAACAATATGTTGAAGCAATAATTTTAAAATAAATTCAATAAAAATAGTCTAGCAAAATAGATCATCCTATTATATTATTTCATAAAAGAAAAGATAAAACTAATTAAACTCTGTAGAGACCAGCTTGACTCAAGCGAGACTTCTATCATGTGCAAAATCTTCACATCACGAACACCTGCATCACCAGTGTCATCACCTATTCATCATTACCTCCCTCGCCTTCAGGATCAAAAGAAGGGAAAATAATATTCCATGAGCTATGAATCCCAATATGTAAGGGTAATACAATATGGAGAAACATATATACAGACCAATAAAGCAATAATTCTGTTTGCCTCTTTACCTTTTCAATATTCCTTTTTCCACTTATAATAACTTCAGCAACCATTGCAAGAACCTCAATTGCATTGCTAAGAAGCAATACCCAATTATCTCTATTCAATATTTACTTAAGATTCATTATTCTATGTTTAATTGTGAGCCTTCAACATACATGAAGGTCATTGGCTTTGTTCCCCCGATGACAATAAGGTTAGCTAGGCCTTGAAGAAAATCGTTATACAATAGTAACCATTGTTTCCAAAGAAACCCAATTGAACCAGTAGAAACCCTTTGCAGGTATTTCTAAAGGAACCCAATTAATGATTGAACTAGTATGAATCTTTTGCAGGTATTCCTAAAGGAACCTCATTGAGTCAGTAGGGACTTATTTTTTCATTGTCCCTAAAGGAACCCAATTCCCCATAGCAAGGGATCAATTTACCGAGAACCAATTCATCCTCTTCATGCCCGATTCAATCACATGCAACATTTAGTTTTAAACCCTAATGAAGAAATTTAGGTTTTATATAGCATGCATCAATCAATCAATAAAATAATTCAAGATGAACAAAATAGAAAACTAATTTAACAATCTCCCTTCATAATGAGACACAGCTCGTGTTCTTACTGACATGGCCCGTGTTCTTACGAACATGGTCCATTTTACGTCGGGACAAAATGCGTCTTCAGTAAAATTCAGTCGCCACTTTTCTCAGTCAAGACAACCTGTGTTGACAAGGAACATGGTCCGTGTCAGGTGCGCGCAGTCCGGGATCGAGGCGACCCCATCCGCGTTCAATTCGATTTCATTTTACCTTCGGTGACGCGATCGGCGCTCAGTGCAACACGGCCCGATTCATGACGTCATCAACAAACACACTAGTGAAAGAGCGTGTCTGTTTCCATGGCGGCGAACACGGCCAGCATCGTAGATCAACGCGGTTTGTATTCTGATCGTCGAGTTGGTTGTCTCCGATGATGTTGAGGAACACGGCCTGCGTCAAGAGGCGACGCGGTCCGTTTCCGGTGCTCTGATTCTTCCCGTGCAACACGGCCATTCCTACTTGCGAAACACGGCCGATAGTATGATGCAGGGTTATTTCTTACCTGTGGACACGGTTCGTTTCCTGTCAGACGCGGTCCCGCGTCCGTGCGTTGTTGATTCGTCAATTGTTGTACTTCATTAGTAATTTAAATAATACTTTGTCATATACATATGAAAATCCCTAAGGTTGATCCTCCCAGTTACATACCTTTGTTTAGTTACCCTACTTCCTTCTTCACAGGTATGACGTCCTTTAATCCACCCAGGAGAGAAAGAGAGATTATAGGGTCCTCCCTCCTCTACCCCTTCTTATATAGGGGTTACCTAAGCATAATCCTAGTCAAAATTAATTTAGTTCCTCCTATCTCTCTTAGGATTAGAAGTCGTTTAAAACTAGTTTGAATAGAATTAAGAATATTAGTTAACTAAAATAATAAGTTAACTTAATTTCTTCTTATCCTAATTTTAGTTAGGAGTCTTAAAATCAATTTGGGCAGGAATAGGAATATTAAAAGAAGTTAGGAGACTAATTTGACTTTGACTCTTATTTATTATATTCCTAATCCTAATCATACCCTACTTTATCTTTCCTTTTATTCTTTTTTATTCTTTATTTTTATTTTATGAAATTCCTCGGTGTTACATTATCTATTTTCAGCGTAAATTTTCTATCACAAATATAATCAATTGTGTTATTTCTTTTCTTTATCATAATTTACCGTGATGAGATATTCCAAATGTTTTTTTATCTTATTATTAATAATTAATAGTTTAAGAGAAAAAATCATTTATTTTGTTGATTTTTTTAATTTCTTTGATCATTCTCCCTTCAAGTTTCTTGGCTCTTTAGACACATTTCTAATAATCTACCGTAAATCATTTATTATTTTTTCATTCTCTTAACTTATTTTTATCATAACTTTTTATCATAAATATAATTAGTTATGTTTTTTTCTCTTCTAAAAACTCATGAACACATTCATATGAGGTGCTAAATTCTTGGTTATATCTATTTCTTATTAATGTTATATAAAAAATATTATATTAAAATAGTTTAATTATTTATTTGGCAATAAATAATAATAAGGATTAGAACTTAAAAAAATACTTCACCTTCCAATTTATCTTAGTATTTATATTATACAAAAAATGAGTTTAAAGTTTATAATCATAATATAAATTTAAAATCTATGTTTAATTAGTGAATCCATTGACAATAACTTCTGACTTCGCCACTGGCTCTAATACTAATTATTAGGAATTATCTCACAAATTTTATGTATGAATTAAATAATTTGAAGTCAACATCATGAAAGAAAATATTAAACAAAAGAGACATCAAATTTACGTAAACAACTATGAGACAAATAGAGCAATTTGTTATAAAAATGAAAAGTTACAAAGTTTTTCAAACTTTGCCGAAATACAAAATAATCTAATGGGAATAATAAACATATATTACTTAAAAAAATTAATAAACAATAGAAATACTATTACCTGATTAATACAATTTTTTGTGATCTCAATATTTAAAAAGTTTTAGAAATTCTCAAAATCTGACTTCATTCTTAGTTACTTGCTCGAACATTTTTTTTTTCTTTCTCAAAATTCGTCACTTCTTCTATGAGATCTCACCATAAAAAAGGATTAATTTCTCTAGGTGTTTCGCAGCTACAAATACCAAGAAAAAAATAGTTTATCTCTTTTTTTTTGTCTTAGCACCCTCTCATTTAAGAGAGAATTTTTTTTTATTTATGCGGCTACAACCACTTAATCTAATAAGAGACCTCATCTTATTTAATTTATTCATCAAGATTTAGTTTTAGATGGAATATACAAGCCCAACATGTGGAAATCGAGCTCGCGGACACAGAGAGAGCGAAGATGGGTTTTGTTTGAGATGAGAAAGAGGAGAAGAGAGGTTTCTATGGGTGGGTTGAGAGAGAGGCGGAGGGACTTCGTGAGTGGGTTTATTAGAGAAGCTTGGTCAATATGAACGGTAGCTCCGAGAATAATATCATAGTATAATTAATTTATGGCGTGCGTTCGAAAATCGAATTAGTCAAGTTTTAATAGTTCTGAGTATCGATGGGTCTTCATCGAAAAAAGATCAAGAGTGTAAGATGAAAGTTTAAAAACTCGATGTTAATGCTAAAAATTAATTTATTATTAAACCTAATAGTTCAAAATATAAGACAAAATATACATTGTATTAACTAAAGCTGCATCTTCATTTTTCTTCTTATTTTATGTGGAATAACAATTTTGATATATATATATAATATATATAAATAAATATAATATATATATATATTAGAATTTTTTAATTATACATAAGAGTTAATATATCTATTATTATTATTATTATTATTATTATTATTATTATTATTATTATTATTATTATTATTATTATTATTATTATTATTATTATTATTATTATTATTATTATTATATAATAATAATAATAATAATAATAATAATAATAATAATAATAATAATAATAATAATAATAATAATAATAATAATAATGTGTACTTAACTATAGATTTCTTAAGTTGTTAAGGAAAGAGATAATTGAAAGTCAAATAAAGTATTATAATACTTTTAGAATTTTTTTTAAAATTTAAATTTAATTAATTATTTAAAATGTAAAATATAAAGTATGAAAAAGGTTCTAGCATATTAAGAAAATAGGACAGGAATTTTAACCGACTATCTCATAATTGAGAAGAAAAAGCAATAAATACAAATTGAGAAGAAATAGAAAGATGAAGACAACGAGAGAACTATTACATTGATATTAGAGGGTGATCTTATACCTATTTCGGATGGAAATGTAGAATGTAATCACACAAACTCTTTGATCGAGTGAGTAACTAATTCAGTGCTATAATCTTGCAATTACTTTAAAAAATGCTTTAACATGTGCAAGATTTTGGTATAATAAAGATGGTCAATAAGACTAAATCTAAAATTCCATGAATTGAATCTTTATGTATGCGAACATACGTTGGTTATGAGTTAATTTTAAAAAAATGTGAGACACATACCTAGTTTGCATCTCAATCTGATTTCTCTTAAGTTTTTGAATCAAGAAAGTTACCATAGTCATATCGATGAGACAACATATAAATTGATTAAGGGAACTTTTATTGTTGCTAAAGGAAAGTTTTAATGTGCCTTTTATAAGACTCAAGTGAATTTTATTGGGCAATCTGTTAATGCAATAGATGAAGAAGTTTCATGAGATTTGTGTAGAAAAAGATAAGGACACATGAGTGAGAAAAAATTGTAGGTTTTGACAAAGAATTCTCAAGTTACTCTTATCAAAGTTAAAACTCTTAATACTTGTGATGATTATTAGTTTGTTAGGCAATTAGAGTGTCATTTATTTTTTATTCCACGAGTAAAAAATATATTGGATTTGGTGCATTATGATTTGTGTGGTCCCATTGAGATTAATTCCTTATGTGGTAATAGATATTTTGATACATTTATTGATTATGTTTCATGAAAACTATAAGTTTATTTTATGAAGGCAAAAGATCAAGTATTTTAGATTTTACTGAACTTTCATTTCATGGTGGAAAGAGATATGAAAAATAAATTGAAGTGTCTTGGCATAGATAATACTGATAAATATATGTCGCGGAAGCTCAAAAAATTTATTACTCAAAGTATGACATTATACATGAGAAGACAGTGTCTGAAACTCCACATCATAATGGTATTGCTAATACAGTCAGATGTGTACATAGGATGACTAAGTTGTCGATGTCATTTTAGATTGAAGCTGAGAATACTACATGTTATTTGATCAACTGATCTCCATCAATTCCTTTGAATTTTGATACTCTTGAGAATGTGTGGATTGGCTTGAAGCTTTTTTGGTGCAGGGTTTTTCACATGTATCAAAGGAACAATGATATAAATTAAATGACAAGGCTCAAAAGTGCATATTTTTGAGTTATGAAGATGTAGAATCTAAATATAATTAGAGATCTGGAGAAGAAGAAAAACATGAGAAGCAAAAAAGTGATATTTAATAATTTGAAACTTTGACGGACTTATGTAAGAGACAAAGCAATGATCATGTACATGTTGAACTTGTGAATGATAAGCTAATGATGGATGTGAATAATGCAAATGTAGAGGATATTGAGCAAGGGAAGCAAGCGACTTTTTTATGTTGTATAGATCTATAAGAGTGCATCATCCTATTAGATATCCAAGCTATGAACATTTTGTGATTTCTGAAGAGGGAAAGTAAAAAAACAAATTCAAAAACAAAGTTGGAACAGGAATTGAGCATTTCCTTCTCATGGCCTAGAGGAGGAGAATGTTGGCCTTAAAAATTACATCCAATGAAAAAATTAACTTTAAATTCATTGAACCTAATTAGATAAGATTTTGAGTTGGTGAATAAATTAAATAAGATTATTAATCTTATTCAATAAAGTGGTGGTAGCAAAAGAACCAATACAGGTCTACTATTGTCAAGTAATCAACGTGGTCATTGTTAAGCGGTCGTTGAGTGTGTCTGGTGAGCAAGCGGTAGCAAACACACACTGAGTGCTGGATAGACGTGCATAGCATATGCATATGATCACTTTATTTGTAACGCCCCCAAACCCACATCCCGCCATGTGGCAAAATATGGACTCGGGGACGCTACGACAATGCGATCCTTTGACTAATAATTTGACTATGTTGATCAGTCAATAAAAATTTCATAAAAGCGGAAGACTTTAATCAATTAAAAATAATATCTAATAAAGTAAATGCGGAAGTCTGAACAATATAAATAGTGTCATAAATTTGATGACTCTAAGGATGACACTAAGACCCTATCATGTGCATAGCATCACCCTCATCACGAGCAATCTGTAGTCACCAGCACCATCATCCACTGTAGAACTAGTTACCTGTAGGATCATACAGGAAAAGCAGTATTCCATGAGCAACTACGCTCAGTGTGTAAGGCACAAGTAGATAAAGAATCATAACGATAAGAACGATAACAATAAACTCAATACCGATATAAATCAATAGGTGGTAATAAGGTGAGTCAACAATGTAAATTAATGGCTTCAAGACTATACAATCCGATAGTATCACTTTGAGATTGATCTTAGAGTGAGACAATATCAATTTGGATAATAATTAAAGAATGACCCAATCTGATACATTCTTCTATAATAAGACTATTCAATCTAATAAGCCCAAATGGTAAGGGGCAATTCCCAAGAAACAATGGGATAGAGATCCGATCGATGGAAGGACGATGAAGACAATGACAAGACTGGTCAACTTCAATAATATGGAATCTCGATATTACTACAATGAATAAGATATGCCCATATGGTGCAAACCATAGGGTGGTCCATCAATTTCGATATAAGGTCCATTGACATTCCAATAATATAATAAGGTCAATCATAAAGGAATCAAAGGTCAGTTGAACAATAATTAAGATCAATCCAGTAAGATCAAGAAATAAAGAATAAACTTACAAAGGCCAATAAGAATGATATAGTTTTACTAAAATACTTTGAACGATATGACCAAATGATAAGGAACTACATTCCAAAGGTCAACGATGATTTTACTTTACATCCGATCCGACAAGGTCAATCAATATAGTCAGTGTAGTCGATCCGGTAAGGCCAAACAATAAATTATAGACTTGCAAAGGTCAACAATAATCATATAACTTTGGGAACGATATGGCCAACAATAGAGAATTGTACTCCAAATGTCAATAGTGTTTTCACTTTACATCCAGTCCGATCTGATCCGATAAGGCCAAATCAATAGGGAGAAACACTCCAAGGCCACAATATTCTTTCTTTCTTTCTTTAATGATAGAATCAATGAGAAGCACTTGAACAATGGAGGCAATATGGAGCACTTGTATAATAGAGGAAATATAAAGTACTTGAATCAATGTTCGGTATAATCATAGGGCTTTCGATATAATATGATTGATGGTAGAGGATATAAATCTTATATGTTACACCTCCTCNGCCCATCAAGTGGGGAGGATGCTCGAGTATCCTCTTTGCTACAGGGAGGGGAGCTCTCCAGGTGACAGGAGCAAAGTGAGGAAGCTGCAGCTAGGCCACCGGCTCCTAACGGTATGAAACGATAACAATGGTAGCTCCCAATGGTACACATGGCAACCATAAACTTTAGTCTTGTTACCCTTACGTGATATCTAGTATATATCCTTAACGTAGCATCAAATGATATAATATAAGTAATATTGCATGTAGGAATTTATCGATAAAATCATCTACATTGTGGTAATGGGAGAAGAAATCTCGGTATTGGTGTGTCACAGGTCGTGACCATCATATCACGACCGTGACACCAAGTGTCATGGGCCGTGACAAGATATCACGGGCCGTAACAGCATATCTCACGGATCGTGACTCTGTGTCACGCCCCGCGAGGCATTAGGGTTCTTCTCCTCTTCACGGTCACGGGCCGTGACTAGTGAGTCACGACCGTGACGGAAAGATCAGCTGCATCCATCATGGTCCGTCGAAGTTTGATCTTGATGTCATCTCGCTCGATAGTGGTTACGGGTTGTGATATGACATCACGGGTCGTAAGTCATCCGTACGGCCATCACGATCGCGAGGGTTCACGATCGTGACCCCGACGCGCGATATGCATACTGGTCACGGGACGTGACTGGGGGGTCACGACCGTGATAGTAGCCTTACGGGTGGTGACCATGGAATCACGACCGTGAAGTCGGTCATCACGACCGCAACTTGATATCACGATCGGATGCCGAATAGGATCTTCGGTCTGGACATCATCACGGGTCGTGACATGGGTGTCACGACCGTGAGACGGTCATTATGGGTCGTGACCAGCCTGCCACGACCGTTAACTACATCATCACGGGCCGTTATACGTTCATCACGGTCGTGACAGTACATGGATTCTTCTGATTCAAGTCCGATTGTAGTCCATCTTATTGCATCCGTTAATATGAAAAAATTAGAAGATGAAATCATATAATTTTGTATAAAAGGCCGACATGAAAACTAACTTTTGGAACATGATAATCCAAATTCAAAATCGAATCAATCGCATGATCAAGGATGACAAAAAATGGAGAACATGATCTTAATCATGAACAATATAGTCAAAGGGTTATGAAAATCTGGATAATTAGAGCATGATCACGATATAAAACCAATATTCATAGGATTATGAATCATCTTTAGAACTCTAGGAAAATGATCAACTATGTGAAATCTAGATCGATCCGCCATAATACACACCTTAAGGTCTAAGCTTTTGTGTCGATTTTTTCACGCGTTCTCGTTGTTCCTCTGCAGTGATTCCTCTCCTACAACTTTCCCCAGTTAGGAGATGATCAATCATCATAGAAGATAGAGTTTTTCAGTCTTACCTTGAGACCTTTGGTAAGGGGCATAGGGAGAAGAAGAAAGCTAGGGCCGGTTAGGGAAAAGAGAATAATATTCTGAGGGGATAAATTTATAGTCTAGGAGTCCAGGTTTTTGTGGGTAAATATGAATTTGTTTCATATTTAATAATCAATTTCGAAATTCAAATTTTGTTTCCTTCTTCATAAATAAGGAAATATCTTTTGAAGAAATAAATCTGATGGGATTAACTTTCTTGAAAGATAAAGTCTGAGAGGAGATTAAATTTTTTAGAGATAAAATCTTTGATCTCCTAATTATGAAAATATATTTGGAGGAAATAAATCTAAGGACATTAAATCTATGAGGAGATAAAATTTGAGTTGAATTTGGAGATAAATTGGGGATGAGATTTGGGTAGTTACCTTATTAATCATCATCAATACTGACGTGATGTCGATGGGTGAATTCGTTAGAGGCAGTCGGGAATGGACGTTGATGACAATGTAGCCAAATATAAGTCTAACGCAGATCGGGTAGAATTATTATCATCTGACAGTCCCCAATCCACCATAACAATATCATATTCGAATTCACACATTGGTATCAATCAGAGCTCTCTCGGCAAACTCCATCTATTTTCCTTGTTCGAACCAAATCTTGCGACAAGAGAAATTTGATTCATCTCAAGCAAAATTGAGTTTATTCTGCACCTTCGCAGGTGTCCTGCAAAATTGTTTTTCATAACAAATTGAAGGTTTGAATAATTGCACGTGTTTTCGCTTCTATCACCAAGTGAGAATCACTGACTACCGCATCAAATTGACAATGCCAAGACTTTTGTATATGAATTGCTCTCCTCTTCAATCAAATAATTGTAGCTTCAAAGTCTGTTCAGCTCGTTGGCCAACCCCCCATGATTGTGTTTGCCATTGAATTGGTGTAGGAAAAAGACAATCAACAACCAATATTTTTCTTCAGTTATTTTTCGAATTAAACATAGTTATTTGATATTGCATGATTTTTCATAGTCGTTAGATCTCATCATATTACTTAACTTAATTAAGCAATGATTCATTATTGTAAGATTAGATATGGACCGAAGCTCTTTAGTTAGTTTATAAAGCTATAATAATGATCATTAGATCTCACATTTCTTAAATTGTATATTTGAAATTATGGTTGTTGGATCTCATGTCTATTTAAAATATATTGATAGATTTGAGATCTAACAATCACTATTATTAAGGAAGAGAAGGCGGTAGTTTTTTCCCCAAAAAATTGAATTGACAAAGGAACTAATGGTAATTGATGAAAATATTTAATTGGAAAAGTTCTCAAAGTCTACATGTGCAAAGTGGAATTTTAATAATTTAAGATCATATGTGGAAATTTAAAATAGTCTAGGAGTTGTAAAAGAATATAATCCTATTGATTTATTTTATTTAGATAACAAATCCTCCACTTTCCGAAGGAATAGAGAGAATAGGTGCGGTTGTGAAGTTTTCTTGAGTTTCAAGAAACTCACTTCACGTTTCGATTTCCATTCAAATAAGTCAAAGGATATGTTATCTTTCAAAAATTATGAATGAACCTTTGATAATATCCGGATAATCCTTAGAAAGTTAAAATTTTCATCATGATTTTCGGCCTATATATCCCAATCAACAACAGCCTTTCCCTTACTCGAATTTACCAAAATACCATCTTTCGACACGATGTGCCATAAGAACATAATATCTTTCGACTAAAAATCAAACTTAGAAAACTTGACATATAACTTGTGCCTTCTTAGCATCTCTAACAGAACGCTCAAGTGCTTGTTATATTTTTTAGATTTGACAAATATATTGAGATGTCATCAACAAACAAAATGACTAACATTGTCCAAATAAGGCCTAAATATTTTGTTCATAAGATCCATAAAGGCATCATGGTTGTTCATCAGTCCAAAAGTCGCAATGAGAAATTCGTAATGTTTATATCTTTCTTGAAAAGTGATTTTTGTTATATCTATCTCAACAACTCTTAGTTGATGATATTCACTTCAGAGAACATATTTTAATAACACTGATGTGATGATAATTGGTCAAACAAATCATCAATAGGCGGCAAAGAATACTTGTTCTTGATTGTTGCATTGTTCAACATTTGGTAGTCAAGACAAAGCCTTAAGGAACTATCATTCTTCTTGATGAATAAGATAGATGCACCCTATGGTGACATACTAAGTCTCAACAAATTATTTTCTAGAAACTTTTGTAGTTGATTCTTCAATTCATGCATCTCGGTTAGTATCTATAAGGTGGCTTGTATATTGGTTTGACTATCGGTAGTAACTCAACAGTGAAATCAATTTTCTATGAAGTGGTATTTCAAGAAATTCCTTGGAAACTCTCACACAACATGCACATGCTCTGGCCAAAGTGATTGTTCATCATTGGTTGTAACAACACTTGCTAAGAAATCTTTACATCTCTTTCTTAACATCTTGATGGCTTTCATGGTCGGCTAATGTGTACTAATATAGCCTAAAAAATTACTAACAAATCAACTAGTCATGATCAAGCAATCATTAAGATTAGTTGAGTATCGTTCCATGACGATTATACTCTTATCCTAATCTAGTCTCTTAATTAATATGAGATGTACATGAGTTTGGATAAAATGAATTCTCTCAAAAGATAAGATTAATGATAAATTCAGAATTTATTGTGGCATCAAGCACTGAACTAAAATGAATAAAGATAAGAGGAATAAAAAAAAAATTTATCATAAATTTTAATCAAAATTCATTTTTAATCAATTTCTTATAAGAATTAAGATTTATCCAAAATTATGGCTCCTCTCTAGGATGAACCAACTATCTCAAATATAAAAGATTTGATCATTCGTCAATTAATAAAATTTTGAGATGCGTTAATATCGAGTTCCTAAGCTATGGATCATTACTCTTCAGGATGTTGAACTCACGAACCTCACACACAAATAGTTTTAGGTTATTTCCCCTTGCACCCTAGTGAATTTTTGCATGAGTTAAGTTATTAAAATTTCATTTTTCACCCCTAATTTTTTAATATTTTATCACTTATTTTTGTCATTGAATGTTTAATTTTTCTCTTACTGTTTATTTTGACAAATTTGCCCTCTTGAGATGATGGACGAACTTGACCTAGCCTAGCTCGCACAACGAAGAGCTCACGTTCACTACACTGAGCACGCCTTTGCGAAGTCGTTTGTACAAAGACGAGATCGCATAGGCGGCAAGTGCTAAGCACACACATCGAAAGAGAGGAGGGTAGCTTGGTCAATTGAAAATAAAATTAATACAATTCTAAATGACAGCTAACGTTCAAAGTGAAAAGTCAAAACGTAAAAAAACAAGGGTGCAAAATAAAATTTTGAAAATTGTTTGAATGCGAAAATTTGTTATAGTTAAAGAGGTACAAGAGAAAACCCTTTAAGGTTTCATGCTAAGAACAAACACAAGGGGTCGACAGCACGAACTTTTGCTTTCCCCCAAGCTTGTTTTATGATAGCAACACATCCTTCAGAAACACACAAAGAAGTCACACCCAGAGCTCGAAAAAGTAGGCTGCCTTCTTTGGAAAAAAAAAAAAGGAAGACTGCATTGTCTTTAGTTTCTAACCCCACACCCGATTCCAAAAGTAAAGAGGAGCAACGGCATCGATTTAGCACATTAGAAAATCCATAAATACAACTGACTAGTAACAGATTTAGAACTCGGGAGGTAACACACGAACGATGGCTTGAGGTAACATGCGAAATAACCCGATCACCGTGTCAGATCACCACTTTGGCGGAAAGCAATGGTGCACACACGTGAACCTTCCACGCCACCGAACTTGAAGGTAGGGTACGTTCGTACATGATCAAGGTACTGGAAAACAGCAACTTCACCCTGCACTTCACACTCCATACTCTGGGTAGCAAGCCTTTTCTGGTTGAAGTTTTCCATCTCTTTCAACAGCTCATCCTTTGTGTTATTACAGGAGGTGATAACCTGTAAAAACAAATAACTTATCAAGAATGACAAAAAAAGCACAGGGCTGATATAACTTTTATTTTCAAGTAGTGGATGGAACTGATATTTTTTGCAGCAAATGAAAGTCTGGTTATCATATCAATGTTGGGTGCAATATCCAAAGATGCAATCAGCAGAGAAGAGTGCAAAAAATATGGTTACTAACCAGTATCCCACCTGGAGCAACCAGCTTCGATACTGACTCCCAATACATTATCCTGTGAGTATAATTACACCAGAAGGTTAAATAGTTGCATTATACAGGCCTCAAGAAAAATGAAAAAAAAAATTATCATCATGATACGCCAGAATTAAGCAAGTATTATCCCATTTGCAGTACTCCAAATCAGAAAATTGCTGCATGACTGCAACAACTATTAACTTATTTCTTTGAACAATAAGACTTCATTAAGATGATTCTTTCACTTAAGAACAAACCTTTTTTTTTCTTGAGAAAGGAAAGGATGACTATCAAGTTTGAGTAGCCATCCATTCTGTATTAAAAGTAGAAATTGTGTGAATTCCAAAGAAAGTCAAGAAGCCATTCAACCAAGAAACTACCCGGATTTGGCCTCTAACAAAAACCACTGGCAAAACTACCCAGCCTACCACTCATTCAACAAAAAGGAAATGTGGTGTACAATATTTTCCAGGTAGCCCCTCTCCTTTCCAAGAATGGTGTGACTATGCTGTAACCAAATAGACCATGTGACAGCTAAAAAAGTCCACCATGGGCGCTGACAACTCTGACCGTCTCCTGCAAACTGAGTACTCTGATAGACGTCCAAAAGGAAACTGTGACCGATGGAACTACGGCTGGGAACCGAACTCTGCCTTATACCTCTGTGGCGAGAGGGCACTGAAAGAACAGATGGGTGATGTCCTCCTCTGCCGTGTCACAATATGCGAGATGTCTGAACTTGGTGTGCATCATGTCCTTAGGAACAAAACTTCACATTGTTTGTCCCAGGGTTATAATAAATTCTGAATTGGACCAAACCAAAAGCAGGCCGTTAGAGGGAAGTATAAGAATTAAAATTATAAACCATGTTTTTCGCATTTTTCTTTCTTTTGTGTTATCAGTCGATCTGCGTAGAAGCACAAGTGCACAACCATCATTGACTAATCACTTTCTTGAGGCAGTCCAGACTCTGGTCCTAAAGAGGGAAGATTTAACAGTAACAGTTTCTTGCAGATATTTACACCTGCTTCTTTTAGAGAATTTTTTTTTATCGATTGTATCAGACAGGACCAGCTTGTGGCTGATATATTTCGTGTCATCGTTATTTTTATCCAAGATTTGTACTAGGAGTCGTGCACAGGAGTTCTATCTAGTTCCTTATCAGTAAAATGCAGTGTATCACCACTCAATTATGAAATAAATACTTGAAACAAAGAGGGTGGACAATAAAGTTCTGACTGTGGAAATCATACCTTTTAATAGGGCCATCTGGATGCAAACCAATGGCATCCAGAGTTCCTTTATCCATCACAAGATTATATTTTCTGTCCAATTTTGTTTCCAATACGTCATCAACCTATAAGAAATTAACTGTTGCAGATAACATATGCAGATAATGAAATGCAATCAAGTAGATAAAGAACATTAAATTTCAAATAATGAAATCAGGTCATGTTAACTTTAAAAGATTCAGCAATATACAAACATCATAGGGAAAGAATAGTGTGACAATGAGAACATGAACATAGAATACTTTGATAAGATCATATATTTTGAGCTCTATACAGGAATGGAATAGCAAAAGCTTAAAAGACAGAAATTATGGCAGTATCAAAGGAAAATAGCAGGAGATTCAGATAGAGCAGAAATGTGATGTGTACTTTACATGGTCATATCAATTGCAAGGTTTCTTAAGCAAGACATTATGCATCATTAGTAAACGCTTCACTACTCTCAAAAAAGTTTGCATCATTACTTTTTAAAAAATAGCTTGTTTAAGTTGCAAGGCACTTAGAGATAGATTCAGATTATAACTTTTACACTGACATAAAGCAATATATAAAGATATGGACATGGCTGGAAGAAACTAATGAAGGAAATAAACACTTACGACTTAAGACTGAAGTTAAAATGCAAAACGTGAACGTTGATTCAGGAAAAAGTGAGATGTCTAGCCACTCTGATCAACCATTTGTGAATTGCTCTAGTAGTTCTTTAAATTAGTTCATGTATTAACAGTACGCAGAATCTTGCACATATGATTGTTCCCAGATTCTGTGGATTTTTAGGCGCTTCAAAAGAGGAAAGATCCTAGGTTTAAATAAACGCGCATAGGAATTTGTCAATTTTCAAACAGAAAGGAAAATGTTAAACATAAGTCTGATGATTCTTAGATAGATGTTTGTACACAATAATACTGAATATACGATGAAATATTTAAGATCGCCAATCAAGTGGAACATGAATGAATCATAGAACAAGGATAGTTGTTCCTTCCAAAAAATAAGGACAGTTATTTTCTTGGAAGAAACACAATAAACTATGATGAAAAAAAATCAAATTATGAAAAGTTGGGTACCACAAAAGTAATATTTTGGAAGCCACAGCGATTAGCAAGGTTTTGTGCAAGAACAACTGCCCCTTCAACGTAATCAGTCCCAGTTAAATTAATAAACCTTCAAATGAAAGCTACACTGTAAGTTATTCTAGAATAGTTATAACATGCAATATGGAAATAATTAGATCAGTAGGAAATCATTCACAGATAGAAGGAAAAGCATGCTACACTACTCCTATGTCTTCAATGGGAAGAAATGACTTGGGGAATAAACCTCATATTTCAATTAGGTCATACAACAAGATTTTTATTTCCAACCAAAGCAAAATGATCCACAAAGCTATAAAACAAAAGAAATAGCTGACATCATTATCAAATTTCTATGTCAATCCATGAATTGAAAGTCTTTGACATTAACTAATTCATCTGAAATCGATGCAAATTAATAATCCTGATAAGGCACTTGATTCCTCATCATGTTGAAAAAAATTCAAACTTTTCAGATATCTGCCTATTAACTACTTTTAATAGCATTTTCTTTGAAAGGGTTTCATCAACATGGTATCTTCTAATATCTTTCTTCTTAGAAAGGGATTTTCTAACAGCTGGTTTTTATAAGGAAATTTCTGATCGCTAATTTTGATACCTAGCATTTGTGTTTCTGAACAAAAATCTACCAGTATTGTGGCAACTATAAATCTAACAATCGATAATATGGAAAAGGGTGGGATGCTAATGGCTTGATGTGACCACAATCGATAATTTTTGGAAATCTTTTCGATTTGGGGGGAGACAACAAAATGTTATGGTGTTTGGTACTCGGCGCAAACGACTATTGTCTCTTGTGATCTTATGGGCAATTTGGTCCCAAAGAAATTCTTGTATCTTCAGAGGAGAACGATGCTATATGGACAACATCATTTTACATGCTTTAAAGTTGACTAATATGTGGACAGGCAATTAAGGAGGAAATGAAGATTTTATTTGTAATCATTATCACTGATTTATAATATCAACAACAACAAAGCCTTATCCCACTGATTTATAATATCACATGAATAAAACAGGATGTCTACAAATGGTAGACATCCTTTTCAGTTTCAAAAAAAAAACTATAAATCTAACAAAAATCCATGATGTCATGTCAAATTTCAAAAGTACGAGATCATAAATGATTGTGCGCCATTCTATATGAGATGTTGACCTCACAACAAAGGATCCTGAAGGTCAGTGGAAGAACTTGGAAGATTAATTTAAAGGTTCTGGTTTTCTGTCTTGTTTCACTTTTTAAAAGTCGACACCACATTCACACCTGTGTTCCAATAGTTTCTCTTTGGAACTCATCCAGGGATTAAAAGATAAAATTTGCCAAAAAATCTGCATACGCATTCACATACTTCGTTGACTTTATGGTGAAAAATATTTGATTTATCTTCATCAGTGTCTAGTGAACAACTACCAATTTGTGCAGTCATTCTTTCCCCTTTTTAGAAAAAGAGTATACACGAATTCAAAAGGTTCAATGATATAAAGCAATACATTAAAGGTGGTGATTGAGGGAAGATAATGTATAATGGGAGGAGCTGCTAAAAAGTGTTAACTTCATATATAGCTATTGATATTTATTCATCTCAATATTTTTAGAGAGGTAATAAAAATGAGCATGAAATAATTAGAATACACCTAGTCCACTATTATGAGCAAGTTTCTCTTGCAAGTCATTCCATCATGTTTAAGTGGTTATCTATAGAACAACCACGTAGACATACTCTAACCAATGAAGAATATTGAAATTCTTGAAGCATGAGTTGTTTAAATTAGTTAATTCAGTTCTGCAATCGGCTAACTTACGCTCTAAATTTACGACATGAAATTGGGTTTTATAATCCAGAATCTTATTATAAGTCCACATGCTTATAATGGTTAAGTTGTCAGCTTCTTTAATTGTCTATATAACTATTTGACACAAGGTTGTCAAGCTCTATACATGTTCAAGTGTTTAAGAAGGTAAGAGTCAAATCAAGGTAAATATGTATGTGGCATAAACTTGTCGATTCTAGCCGTAAAATTATTAAACACAAATAGACACGTATAAACTCCTAGAAGAAGATTCTCTCAAATAAAAAAGAACTCCTATGAAGAAAAGCACAAGAACAAAAAAGTAGCATATTATACTTTATCAGCCAAGTGGCTAAGAATAAGGGAAAAAATTTTAGCTCGTAGGTTCAATCCTCATAAACGCCAATTTTATTGTTATGTTTCTTCCTCTCTTTACTTTTTACTTAAGGCTCATAAGATACAAGATAGTTATGATGTTAATGATAATGAAAATAATAAATATAACAAAACAGTATTATCAGTTATCCTTGTATTTTTTTTTTTGCCTTAAACAAAGAAATGCTTATGTTAAAAATCTATCCACTATTTGCTCAAAAAAAGATATACCCGTTATTATAAGTAAATTTATTTAGTACATTTTCTCTATGAGTTTACTCAAAAAAAGGTCTTAATCGAGCTCATGTAAACTTTTGAACTTGACAACCTTGATTTCACAATGGGATGAGGTTCAAAAGGCAAACACATTATACTCAATCTAATACAGACTTTATTTAAGATAGAAGATGACAAGAATAGATCACTAAGATCCTTGTCTAAGAGATGCCTCCAGTGCTCTCCCCAAAAGATACCCAAATGGTTCACACAAGACAAAAGCAAAGCAACATAGTTAATGTCAAATTAATATTCTGCATCAATAGTACATAGCAAAATTGAACATACACATACCCTTTTTTACCAAGTTCATGCAGAAGAAGACCATTGCCAGTTCCAATATCAAGCACATTCCAACTAGATAGACTTTCAGATGTATCACCAAAATCAGATTTATAATTGTTATCCTTGCCAACTTCAGGTGACTGTGTTATATTTAAGCATAAGTTCTTAGTCCAACTTGCAACAGTTTCCATAACTTCATTTCCAAACCTACAAAGGGCATAGGCGAGAAACTATATCTTTAACATGAAAGCTTCTGTCTGGAAAATGGCATAATTTGAATTCAAGAAGATCAAACTGAAACTAAGATCTCAAGAGTTTAGCTATAGTATTTTTATCATGTTTTTAGGTCAGGAAAGAAGACATAGATGTGAAAAAGAAAGTTGGGATGATAAGAAACAAGAACACTAGCTATACAATATTCATTAATCGAAGATGTTTCTAACCATTATCAAGCTTTTTGCAAGGCACACCATTATCAAGTTATGATAACTTTTTTTTAGAAGCGAAGTTATGATAACTAAAGTACATAATGGACAACAATCATAGCTGGACCATAAAATTCCAATGGTTAATAATAAAGAACTGCACAAAGTACAGTGGGCAACCACATAGTGCGCCCCATATTTCCGGGCCTCCTAAGATTGGCTCTATAATATATGCAAAGTTTAATATTTAAGCATAGGTTTATCCCATCCAGCCCCAACTAAAGCCAAGTAAAAAGAATATTCTAGTAAAATTATGGAATATAGTTTAAAAAATATAATGCTTCTTATTATTTTCTATTGAAACTTTTCTCTTTACAATTATCCAGTTAAGTTACATAATAAATTAGTAAGCATTCTATTGTTATCATTATATATATATATATATATATATATAGAATTATCTTTTAGAACTTTCAATGTTAAGAATTAATAGTATTTAGTCATTACATAATGCAAGAAGATGAGCTATTTAAGCATCTTCTATTGCGTCTAAGGATAAATTCTATCAAGATTTACAACTTTGTATTAAAAATAGTCAAAAAACTATTATGAATTCAATTTTATGTTTCAAAGAGTAATCATTTTTAAGCTATGTTTTACAAAATAAATATAGCAACTTGAAATTTTATATTAATTAAAAAATATATAGTTTTTCGGCACTATAACACCCGAAATCCAACCTCGACAGGCCACCGAATCAATATCCGACACGTGGTCAGGTGGTCCCGGAAGCTACGACAACAAATGATACACAATATAAAACTATAACAGTGGAAAAATACTAAACTATTACAGTGTGATGGAACATATAGTTTCACAATCCTCTGTGAAACATAAACCTTCCATCTAAGAATTCACGAAAGGAGATTGCACGAGGACCCACTCCACATGCCTTTCTGTTGCCATTAATTTATTTCTGCAGCTCTATCTCCCTCCATTCCCTGCTACTAAGCTAATCAATTCATTCATTTGTGGGGCAGGTTCAGTCCTTGATAAAGTAGTAAATGTTTAAGATCAAAGAGAATTAGTTCCTCCCTGAATGCAAAAATGTTGCTCACCAAATTTCACCCGCATGGCCATGCTGATGAAAATTTGTAAGATCCTCTGCATAAGAAGCATCCCAGTAGCTCTGGAGCCCCAACAATGATGCTTCAGTCTCATTTGCATCTGACCCATCCTTATCCGAACTGTAAACAAAAACACATTCCAGCTAGATTAGCAATAGCAAAGCTTTCTAATCAAGAACATATGGTCTTTACAAATCATAACTTTAAGCCGCAAGGCACTTCCTGAAGATCATCAAACAAGAATCAAAGAGGAGAAACTATGTTTCAGACACCTATAAGGGTAAATTCTCAAAATATCTGCAATATTTAAGTTTCAGAGAGTACATGTCCTGTCTATGTATGGATCAGATGAAGTCATATGACCGGAGTAATGATTATGAATTTGCATTGCAATTAAAATGTTGCACATACAAAAGGAAACGAAAGATTTTGTATAGTAATTTAAGCAAGAAAGGAGTAGTGTCATAAGACAATACCAATGAGATCAAGTAAACAAGATAACATGAACATTAGAAACATATAATGATGATCCTATATTAACCAGCAACTCTAAAGGCAACCACATTGTAAAAAGAATGGAGTAGAAAAAAATTAACAGTAGTAAATAGTAAGAGTGTGAGGAGAAGATGAATCAGAAGCAACCATAATTTGAAAAGAAAAATAATTGTGCTAAAGTTTTGGCTTGAACTTGAGTAACATGCATTTTATAATGTGATTTTGTTACACATTAGCGGCCTCATGGATGATTTTGAGAACAATTCCCTCACAATAGGTACACTTTATGAAGATATGTGATGCAGATGGTCGGAGTTAAGAATTCAGAGCTGATCAAATTTATGTTATGCACGTAACTTCCTATGAAGTAAACGAACATATTGTCATAAGGAAAAGAAGCTTTAAGTCACTCCTAACATTAAATTAACCTACATTATGAAGTAAGAGGAACAAAGCATTTTAATCTTCAAAAGACAATTTTTTTTATGGGCTGATTTTGGATTCAAGTTCTGTTGATTCGACTGCCGCCAATTCTCACCAGATCCAAAGAAACATGAAAATACTAAAATTTCGCCAGGAAACCATGATCCGAAACAAACCCTAAACACTTTAAAGATGAGATCAATATTGGGAAGGAAAGGGGAGGACGACGAACACCTGTAATCGGAGGCCGGGGCCGGGAAGTTCAAACCAGGTAGGAGGTCCGCCGCATCGACCTGACGCTGATCGTCGTCCAGTGTACTCCCGTATTCGCTCTTGATGGACCACGAGTCCGCGGCTACCGACCGGTCATCGTCCGAGACCAGGTCGCCGGCGACCGGAGCCCTCGACGGAGGTATATCGCTTTCCTCTGCAGGCAATCGCATTCCTGCCATAGGATTAGCGGAGCTCTGCCGTTCGCCGGATGCGGAACGCCGGAGAGAGAGAGAGAGAGAGAGAGAGGGGGGGTTTTGGCAGAGCAAGTAGGGTGGTAACTTGACCCGTTTAACAACGTTAATATGGTTAATAATATTGGCACAACCAATCTTCGGGCCGAAATAGTTGTGTAATTTTCGCTATCCATTTCAACTTTGGGCATGTACGATTTTAATAAGTCCACTTATTATTATTACTAGTATAATAATGTCCATGCGCGGATGATTTTCTTACATATATATTATTTTATATAAAAAATTATCTTTTCTTCAATTAGCGTAAAAATTAATGATTATTAAATTATTATAATTGGATTATTAAATGAGAAAATATTTGACATTAAGTGTATATGGCACATGCATTATAATAGTTAATATGAAAAAAGAAGTACACTAATACGTGACCTCTAATAATATTTATGCATATGAATTCAAATAATGTGATATATTTTTTTGTTAGTTTTTTATATTTTATAAACTTCTTTTTTATGGACACATGGCGGCAACGCGTGACAAATATTTTTTTTATTTACCAAAATTTCTTTAGATATTAACTAACCATCCATTCTCCTTGTTAATATCTTTAGTTAGTATCTTTCATAATTTTTCTTAGTATAGACTATTTAAATAAAATATTTTATCTTAATAAATTGATAATTTTCATTTTGCCAATTATTTTTTGTTACTAACATATAATATATATAGATAATCATATCATATTTTTAAGTAAAAAAATATTTTAACTATATAATATGATCAGTAAAATATAGTTAATTTTCTTTAATTAAAAATATGATATGATCAATTAATATATATAATTTTATGGATAAATGATTGGTTATTGCTTTAATAATCACTACCTAATATAAACATTATATATAAGTAATTTAAATGACATGTTTAAAATAAAATACTCTAACTTGGACACATATGCATATGATTATGCCAAATTTCTTGCTCTCGTTAACACTTCTTTGGTTTTAATATATATATATATATAGATATAGATAGATTTATATATCTATATTACATTAAAATTATAAAGTTAGAAGATTTGAAAAAGGAGCATAGATGACATCATGTTCTTATAAATTGAGAGGAATTACATAAAATTTTATAACTTCTCTTAGTAACTAATTTTTTTTTCATTTTTTATTTTAAAACGCATGAGAAACATGTAGATATTATATTATTTTTTAGAAAAACAAAAAAGTATAACTAATCCTAATTGAAAATATAACTGACATGTTAAATTTCTCTTAGTTTTTTAGAACTATTTTTTATTCTTTAACAATAACCGACCATAGATAAAATTTTAGAACCTTTTTTATTTTCAGAAAATAACAGACCGAGAACATGTAGATATTTTTGTTTAATTCATTTTGATAACAGAATTAATTTAAATTTGCATGAATGTGTGGCAATGCATGTAGAGAAATTTTACGTGGTATCGAGCACTCTGTTATGTTGAAAATTCTAGAGGAATAAAAATATTAGTATAACTGAATTTTTTCTTTTTTTATGTTTAGAACGGTTATAGATAATTATGCATGCCGCATGCAATTAACTGACTTGTAGTTATGAAAACAAGGGATGTTTAATTTTTACATTATATATTAATTATTTTTTTTCAAATTTAAATTTAACAGGTGGCATCATTCACTTTTGTCAAATGTCATCTCCTCCTTCAAACTTCTTTGTTTTCAAAGAAGTTTGAAGGAGGAGATGACATTTGACAAAAGTGAATGACGCCACCTGTTAAATTTAAATTTGAAAAAAAATTAATTAAAGAAAAAATCCAATTATACTAATATTTTTATTCCTCTAGAATTTTCAACATAACAGAGTGCTAAATACCATGTAAGATTTTTCTTCTACGGTAAACTTTTTTCTTTGTTCTTAATTTATTTTCATTTGTACCAAAGATGTAATATTAATTTACAATTAATCCTCTAATTTTTTTAGTATTGTCTTCGAAGATGGATTTTATCAATGATATTAATCAAACTAAGATGCAATGGAATCTCAAAGTCTGTATTGTGAGATTGTGGCAAATTTCAGCGCGTGAAAATTCTAACAATACGATCTCATACGAAATGATTTTACAAGATGAGAAGGTATACCTACATTCATTATTAATTTTTTTTTTGGTAGAATTTGTCATGATATAATTATGCATTGCTATGTGGTTGCATATACTTATTAATATAGTATAGATTTTGTGTGGTTGTGTGCATTTATTCACCATTATCTTTTTATTTGTTCATGATGCTATGATCATGCAATCAATTTTTTGTTAGATAAGTGTAAAGGCTTATGAAAAAAAATTTCTAGACAATAGTTATCTGATGGTATTTTTTTTATTACATTGTTATTGATTGCATGCATATATTAACTTTTCATTTGTTATTTATATTTTTACAATGCGACATGTAAAGTCTTAAAAAAAATTTATATATCATTAATATCATATCAGATCGTGATTTTTATTAGGGTGACATTTTACTTAGTTGCATGTATATATTGACATTTTTTTCTTCCTTTTGTTCTTTATTCTATGGTCATATTATTATGGTTGCATGCATGTGTACTTCTCATTTGTTCTTGACTTTTTTTTTTGTGCTACATGTAAAGTTTATACCAAAAAGTTTATCTTTAAATTTTTATTACGCTTCCATTTTACGTAGTTGCATGCATATATTGACTATTATTTTTTGCATTTATTCTTGACATTATGGTTATATTACTGTGGTTGCATTCATGTGTAGATAATTAAATTATCATTTGTTCTGGACATTTTTTCTATGCTACCATTTTGTGTGGTCGCATGCATTTATTCACCATTATCTTTTTATTTGTTCTTGATGCTATGATCATGCAATCAAATTTTTGTTAGATAAGTGTAAAGGCTTATGAAAAAAAAATTTCTAGACAATAGCTATCTGATGGTGTTTTTTTATTACATTGTTATTGATTGCATGCATGTATTAACTTTTCATTTGTTATTTATATTTTTACAATGCGACATGTAAAGTCTTAAAAAAATCTATACACCATTAATATCATATCATATCGTGATTTTTATTATGCTAACATTTTACTTAGTTGCATGTATATATTTACATTTTTTTCTTCCTTTTGTTCTACATTCTATGGTCATATTACTATGTTTGCATGCATGTGTACTTCTCATTTGTTCCTGACTTTTTTTTCCTGTGCTACATGTAAAGTTTATACAAAAAAGTTTATCTTTAAATTTTTATTAAGCTTCCATTTTACGTAGTTGCATGCATATATTGACTATTATTTTTTGCATTTATTCTTGACATTATGGTTATATTACTGTGGTTGCATTCATGTGTAGATAATCAAATTATCATTTGTTCTGGACATTTTTTCTATGCTACATGTAAAATTTTATATAAAAATATTATTTTTAGATCATTATTATATATTTTATCGTGATTTTTTATTATGCTATCATTTTGTGTGGTTGCATGCATATATTCACAATTATCTTTTTATTTGTTCTTGATGCTATGATCATGCAATCAAATTTTTTTTAGATAATTGTAAAGGCTTATAAAAAAAAATTTGTAGACAATAGTTATATGGTGTTTTTTTATTACATTGTTATTGATTGCATGCATATATTAACTTTTCATTTGTTATTTATATTTTTACTATGCGACATGTAAAGTTTTTAAAAAAATTCTATTTACCATTAATATCATATCAGATTGTGATTTTTATTATGCTGACATTTTACTTAGTTGCATGTATATATTGACATTTTTTTTTACTTTTGTTCTTCATTCTATGGTCATATTACTATGGTTGCATGCATGTGTACTTCTCATTTGTTCCTGACTTCTTTTTCTATGCTACATGTAAAGTTTATACAAAAAAGTTTATCTTTAAATTTTTATTACGCTTTCATTTTACGTATTTGCATGCATATATTGACTATTATTTTTTGCATTTGTTCTTGACATTATGGTTATATTACTGTGGTTGCATGCATGTGTAGATAATTAAATTATCATTTGTTCTTGATATTTTTTTATGCTACCATTTTGTGTGGTTGCATGCACTTATTCACAATTATCTTTTTATTTGTTCTTGATGCTATGATCATGCAATCATTTTTTTGTTAGATAAGTGTAAAGGCTTATGAAAAAAAGAGAAAAATGGAGGTGCTCCTAGTATAACGTCGGGGCTATACGCAGATAATTTCTCTTTCATTTTCTATTGAATTTTATCTTATCTTTAATTAGTGTGAAAATTATTAAATATTAAATTATTATAGTTGAGATTATTGAATTAGAAAATATTGGTCACTAATCGTGCATAGTGCATGTATTATAATAGTTAATATGACAAAAAAATATATTTATGAATATAAATTTAAATAAGAGGATCAAACCATTTCTTTTGACTCTTTTTTAAATTCGATAAACGTTGGTTGATCGTATATTTCATTATAGTTATATGATTCAGAGTATCATTTCCTATTTGATCCCTTTGAATTCCATATTTGAAGTTGCGATCGGATCTAGTCATTAAAAAGAATTGATTCGATACATTTCTTATGTACCCATAGGTGCTATATTGGATTTGAATTAGATTTCGGATCAATCTATATTGATTGACTGCCTCCATTATGTTGTTGCTAGCAAATACGAGCAGTTTTTAGTTTTGGATCTTCCAAAGCATTCCCGCGGTTGATCCGGACCGATTTTTTTCTGATCCTTCGATA
>LTAE01003333.1:0-17451 GCA_001647135.1 Pontederia paniculata
TCGCTCCTTTCCAGGCATACGTCTTGTTTGCTTCAGCGTTTGGCAGGTGAACTGGCGATGACCGCTTTGGCCGCATCTCACACAGCGCAGCGGTCCTGCGCAATCTCTTGCGAAGTGGCCATGTCGAAGGCATTTGAAACACCGCTCCCTCTGTGCTTCACCGCCTCGCCGGAAGGGACGAACCTGCGTTTCCCACCCATCTGCCAGGCGGTATCGTTTGGGCCGCATCTTCCCGGTACGAGGAACAGGGCAGCGAAAGGGCGGTGACAGACAGTGCCCCTTTGGAATGGGGTTCTCTGATGGAAGAGAGTAGCGCCGCCGGGAAGGGCTCCCGGAGACGGTGGTGGCGCCGCCTGGGGGATTCCTGGCGACGGAGGTGGCGCCGCCTGGGGGATTCCAGGCGACGGAGGTGGTGCCGCCGGGAGGGGGTTCCCGGAGACGAGGTCTAGAGACTAAAAACCAATCTTCTTTTCATAAGTAATGTCTTTTTTTAAGTAGAAAATGCTATAAATGCATGATCTGAAATGATATGGTCATGATAAGGTTGCATATGACCTTTACTTGGTATAACATATTGACATCGATGTTAGAATTTGGTATCTTCTGTTTGTTTTGCTGGAATCTACACCCCGGTGACATATTCTGAAGTGAAAAGCCTTAACAAAGTAGTTGATATCCTTATTATTGAGTTTTCCAGACAATCGGATGGCTACCATATCAGTAATCATCCTTTCCTCCAAAAAGAAAGAAAAAAGATCTCTGGCCGGCTCTTGGGTAGCATATATCATGTCATGAGGCCTATGATTTCTCTTCTTTCACCTTAAGTATCCAGTGTGGAAGCAATAATCACAAGAACCAATGAATCTATTCATTTGAAGAGCAAGCCTAGACACTAGTCTAAGGTTACTTAGTTGTGGCAAGGAGTCAAGTTCGCTAGCATATGAGGGAATTGTTGCTTAAATGAAATTGAACAGGTTAGATCCTGCTGAATTAGGTATATTGGTTGTCTTTCAGCATGAAAATTTGTAAGACTGACAAGTTACTAGTTATGCAAAAGTGTCCATGGGTTTTTATTCATGTAGTATGAAAATCAGGAAGATGGCATTCATGTAAACATATTTGGTATGATAACCTAGTTTACCTAATCTCTTCATCCAGTAGGAAGGGAGGAGGTAGAAGTTAGAAATCAATAAAACAGGTTACATCCTGCTGTAGATATGCTGGTTACTTTTCAGCATAATAGTAATTAAATTCCTAAGACTGACACACTTCATTCGGTGTGCAAAAGTTTCCATGTGTTTTGTTCTAGAGTATGAAAAGCATGAAGTGGAGATACATGTAGTGCATTATGTAAGATGACCTAGTTTACACTAATTCCTCCATCCAGTTGATGTGCAAAAATAAATTTGAATTGCCACCCTTTGCTTTCATCAGTCTTATGACTTAGACTTTTGAAAAATATAAATGGGAGATAAGGTGAGTACGAGGTCGTGTAATAATCCAATTTTGTCTAATTATTGAAAATATGTGTGAATCTGTAAATAATTTGCAATTGGCTACACGTAACTGGCTTCATGCCCACAACCTCTCTCGCCAATCCCTAATACATGCCTGTGCATAGTGACGCGGTGAGTAATATTTTCAGTAAGGACGCCTAAAAACACACATTTCCATTGGACCCAAATAGCAAATGAAAGATAGAAGAGTAACCCTCTGACATCTCCTGGTGTATACTTGGGATCCTTGTTTTTTTTTTTTTTGAAAGGAGAAAGGATGACTACAAATTGTAGTCGTCATCCATTTGTATTTGTATTAAAATAAGGAAGTTTACAAATGTGTATGGTAGAACTATGTGATGTGCAAGTTCCCCAAAACAACCAAAAAACTATCCTAAACCCCACTCATGACTTGGGATCCTCATTGCTTGCCATCGGCTACCTCTGAGGTCATATATGTCCGTGTATATATAAGCAGACTCCCGTATGTCACTCAATATTCAAAAAATAAGTGAGGTGTCTTCATCAAGTACACAAAGTTCAGAATGAATATTCGCTCTAGGCACCCTTTTTATTGGTATATCTTGTTTGGGACTTGAGAGAGAAAAGAAAGAAAGAGTAGGAAGAAGTTTATGATTGAACTTAGTAGAGAACAGAAAGGTAACTACTTTCTTCGACTCAAAATATATGTAAGATGTAAGATCATTTTTTCTATATGTTGGGTTCTTCTAGCAAATAAGAATCAAACTCTGATTAGCAATTTGGCATAAGGTTCCCTCAAAATAATGTAATATCTCATAAATCATAGAGATTAAACTGGAAGCAGGAAGAGAAGATGAAAGTTCTTGTCTGTTTGTTTCCTGCTTTAAAACTTCATTGATTTATCCTCCTCTAAGAAGGTAAGGAATTAAGCTAATAAGGTCAAATTCGAGTTCAGTTTCTGTTACCAATAAATAAACCTTTTTTGTTGGAGAGGGAATGAGAAGGATGATTAACCGAGGTAATCATCCCGACCTTCATTAAAGTTGGTGATATCATTTCACATAAGAGTAGTTAAATGTGAAAACAAAGAGTGCAACAAAATTTCAGCCTAAAAATTTCCAGTCCCAGATTAGCTTTTGGACATGCGAAATTATATTCTCCACATAGCATCCTCCATCCTTGAATAAGGTATCATTTCGTTGTAGCCAAATTGCCCATAGAATTGCACAAACAAAATTCTGCTCCATCTTTGATCTATATGTAAAAATATTTGTTTCCACACCTTCTAAAAGAAATCCAGAATTCCTCTTCAATAATCATGCATAACCAACTAATGTGGGCCAAATTCAAACCTCCTAAAACATGTGGTACCCAAAGAACAGATGTGCAGTATTTTCTACCTCCACCTGGCATATGACACACTTATATGAGCGAACAGGAAACCATCTTGTGCGATAATCATGGGTGAGAAACCTCCTACATCTCAGAAGCAAATGTTTTATAATTGTCATTGATGAGCACTATGAGTTTTCATGACGAATTTCAATACCTCAAATGTTTTATGATCACAACCAGAGACTTTATTACATTGAAGTCATTTGATTGGTTATCTAACATTAATATAACTAATCTGCATAATAATGTCAATCTGATATAGAGATAATCCCTCTCAAAAAAAAGAAATAGAGATAATGACTTGAACGGAAAAAAGAGAAAAAAAGGTAAAGACAAGAAAAAAAGAAAAGAAAATCACAATTAGTTATGTATTGCTTATTTGGTATCGTTTAGGGGGAAAAAGGATGGTTGACAATGTGTTGGCCACCCATTTTATTAACATTTTAAAGCTTCAAATAACAATCATGTACAAGTTTTTGTGTATAAACATCACACTCTCCCCCACTCCATGATCAAGTTTCTCCCGGTACCAGCATTATTTTCGACATAAGCACTCTCATTCCTGAATATACAATCATTTCACTGCCTCCAAATTATCCAAAGTAAACAAACAGGCACTGCCTGTCTTCTGGATGAGATATAAGTGTGAACTTCTCGCACTTCATTGCTGCCTCCGAATGATCTCCACATCCCTGACTTTGAGCTCATATCTAGTGTGTTTCCATGTCGCCAACCACACAATCAAAGAACAAATGACCACATCCTCAATATTGTCCTCACAAAATATACAAGAGGTATCAGACTGAGGCACCCATCGCACCATGTAACCTCTTGTGAGTAATCTCCTTATTTGTAGGAACCATGCAAATGTATGCACCTTTATTGGGATCTGCAATCGCCATAGTAATTGACCATCAGGTCTCAAATCAGCACCTGTCGGCCGATTAATATATTGTGTACTCTTCGAACGCTAAACTGTCCATTCGCCCAGGAAATTTTGTACTACTGCATGCTGCTTCTATGACGTTTTTTCTTTAGTAAATCAGGGGAACACTGAGGGTGTATCAAGAGTCCTCTTGAGACTTCTTATTGCTATTCTGTAGCAAATCAATATAACCCAGTGTTACTTGTCAGTCACTCAGATTTCTGACTTCATTAACAGGTCTTGGCTTCAGATGATGAGCATGATGCTTTGTCGACCGACCCAGATGAGCTTATTGAATCAGAAGATAGCGAAGGTATTAGCGGAGATGAGGAAGACATGTTCAGAAACCTTCTTTCTCGAGCCGGTTTTCATCTTACATATGGAGATAACTCTTCACATCCTCAAGTAACTTTAAGAGAAAAGCTTTTAATGGATGCTGGTGCAATTGCTGGTTTCTTGACTGGTCTGCGTGTATATCTTGATGACCCTGCAAAGGTAAAGCTCTTGCTACTCCCAACTAGACTAGCTGCATGTAATGCAGGGAAGAAGGATACTTCGAGAGGTGATGCAAACTCTCCAAGTCTAATGAATTTGCTGATGGGAGTTAAAGTCTTGCAACAAGCTATCATTGATTTACTTCTAGATATAATGGTTGAATGTTGCCAACCTTCTGAAGAAAGAGCAGGATTTGATTCTTCCGAAACAAGCTCAAAGCTTTATCCTGATTCTGTTGGAACTGACATGCCACCAGAAACTAGTAGTGATGCACCTACTACAGAGTATACAAGATGTGACGTTTATATGAGGTTGAATTTTGGAGCAGAAGAAATTACCCAAGCTTCTGCTGTTCAGAGCTCAGATTCCAATGCAACTGAGAAAGCTGACAGAACAATTCAGAAGTTTCCTATTTTGCCTCTGGAGACATCTGATCAGGATCTCCAAGCAGATGACAATTTTACTCGAGCTTCCAAGGTAGCACGTGAACCTGTTTTGGTCAGAATTTGTATCTTAGTTATTTTCCTCTCATTTTTCTTTGTAGTTCTGACAATGGTTAAAATCTTTGTATGCCTCTTTTTTTATCATGATATGAAAATTCCAGCTGCAGACAAAATGGCCCGAACAATCTGAGGAGCTTCTGGGATTAATTGTCAATTCACTCAGGACCCTTGATAGTGCCGTCCCACAAGGATGCCCTGAACCAAGAAGAAGGCCCCAATCAGTCCAGAAGATTGCTCTTGTATTAGATAAAGCTCCAAAGCATCTGCAGCCAGATTTAATAGCTCTTGTGCCTAAGCTTATTGACCATTCTGAACATTCTCTTGCTGCTACTGCACTTTTAGATCATCTGCAGAAACCTGACAGTGAGCCCTCACTGCGATTACAGGTGCTTTTATGCTTCTTTGGATGTGCATCCTGCTTGACTTTACTGATTTAATTGGGTTAATCCCTTTAAAAAACAGTCAATTGTTTGTTAATATTTGTTGGTTTGCTTAACCATTTTAATACTTGATTGTAAGAAACTTTGGTTTTCATGCTTATATTTTTTTTGTTCTGCCTCCAGGTTTTTGGCGCTCTAAACCAACTGGAATTTGGAAATGAGGACTGTGAGCGCATCCTTTATCAGGCTTTTGAATTGTTGGCAGATTCCAATGATGAGCCTCTTGTGACAGCCATAGATTTTGTTTTGAAAGCTGCATCACAGTGCCAGCATCTTCCTCAAGCTGTATGTTTAAAGTTCTTTCGAGGTTTTAAGGAAATACTAGACTTCCAGTTTTCTAATAGTTTTCTTTTTACCTAATTGTTCTATTTTGCTTTCTCTACGACAGGTTGGAGCTATTCGTTTGAGACTCAAGACTCTAGGTCCTGAAGTTCCTCAGTGTGTACTGGATATTTTAGCAAAAACAATGCATATCCGGGCTGATGTGGCTGAAGCCATTTTAAAAGATATTGAGACTGACCATCAGCGTGATGAAAATTGCATCAGAACATTTTGTGGTACTTTTACTTCTAGTGTAAGTGGGCTTTCTCCTGAAGATATGTCTATGGCTCAAGAACAAGCTGTGCAAGGATGTTATCTGACGGATGTCTACCTCTTGATAGAGATATTATCTATATCCAGTTTATTTGCTGACGTGTCACAAATTTTTGAGGGGGCTATAGTGCAAGGGACTATTGGACTGCAATCAGTAGCAATGGTATTGGAAGGACGCCATTCTAGGAGAATAAACATCAAATCTATGTCAGCTGCTGGTGATTCACCAGATAAACAGCTTTTAGAAAATGGGAATTTTGAACCCATACCTGCACAAGAGGATGACTTCACGCCAGTTCTTTCTCTTGGTGAAATATTATCCCTCTCTAGGGATACAGGAGTCCAGGACTTTGTGAGGATGCTATATGCTATTATGTTTAAGATCTATGCTGAAGAGCATTATCGATTTAGGATGTTAAAGGGTCTTGTGGAGCGTGCAACAAATACCTCAGAGAGTTGCCGTGTAGTTGATATAGATATGGATGTTTTAGTTTTCCTTGTTAGGGAAGAAGATGGGATAGCCAGACCAGTTTTGAATATGTTACGTGAGGTTGCTGAAGTTGCTCAAATTGAGCGTTCTAATCTTTGGCATCAATTATGTGCTGTTGAGGATGAAAATATTCTGTCAAGAGATGAGAGGCAAACAGAACTTGCTAATTTTTCTGTTGAGAAAGCGGCATTGACTCAAAGATTAAATGAATCTGAGGCAGCTAACAACCGCCTTAAGGTATGCCTTTTAACTTTTTCGTTACTTGTCTGCTAAAAAAATATTTTTTGTTACTTGTAGATTTTTCTCATGTAGAATTGAAAAGGACCCATATCCCTATCCAGACTAAGCTGGGACTGAAGCTGAGATGAGCTATACAGCTGATACATCTTTTTCTAATTACCCTTTTCCAATTTCAGTCTGAATTAAAAGCTGAACTGGAACGGTTTGGTCGAGAGAAAAAAGAGCTAATGGAGGAGAAGCTTGAGATTGAGAATCAATTGGAATGGGTTCGAGCAGAAAAGGATGAGGAAATTATAAAGATCTCTGCTGACAGGAGAGCCCTTCAGGACCGTCTTCATGATGCAGAGGCACAACTTTCACAGTTGAAATCTAGGAGACGAGATGAGCTAAAGGTACCATATAGGTTTCCCAAAGAAAATATATGTTGTCAATTGTTTCGTACTTATGGATGATACTTTTACACTATGCATTATGGTAGTTGTTTCATTTTTTTTTTTCGAGGGGTAAAGGATGGTTACCATGTTTTGCCATCCATTTATTAATAAGGAATTTATATTACACACGGATGGAAAAATACAGGCAACACCTCCTCCATTCTCCCACAAATAACTCTACTAAAGCTCCTATGTTCTCAACATAGCATATTTCCCCTCTAAAAATGCATCCATTGCATTTTTTGACCCATATGGACCACAAAAAGGCTAATGATGTTGCTCGACGACCCTTTGGTACGTAAACCTGAACTTGTTGACCCGGACCACAATCTGAATGACCTCCAGAAGCTTTTGATGATTTTTAATCAATCCGGAGACAACCAGGCTGTAAACATATTGTTCTTGCCACTGGTAGTTGTTTCATTTTGATAATGAGAACTTTTAGGAATTGATTCGTGATGGTTGTGCTCTACTGAAGAAGGCCTTCTGATAGTTTTAATGGTAGTCTGTTTGCCAGTATGTGCCAACCTGTGCCAGATTGTGCTAACACATCTCTGGTGGTGCTGGACAACTTGTATATGTTCTTTTCTTTGTTCATTTTGATAGTTTTAGAGTGACCAGAATGGACTTATATCCATCTTTGCATATGCTGGCATGAGGACACATTGTATGCATCTGGCACTACCTCTGGTCAAAGCAATTTTCTAGGAAGTAAGCAGTTAACACTTTATAGAAAAGCCTTAAAAGTTGCTTTTGCCAATAGTGAATTGTGTGAAAACACATTCCTTTTTTACCACCCCAAACATAATCAATACCTTACTAGCAGTTATTTTTGAAAGGGAAAAGGGATGATTAACCAACTGTTAATTATCCAAACAACAATTTTTTATTGATTTGGATATAAGCTCACTGGTTACAAAGTATGTGTTCTATTGGTCATTAGACCACTCCCTGTACATGGAGATGGCATGGGCCAGAATGTTTTCAATATAGCATTTGCCATCCTGAAATATCACCTCATTACGTTGCAGCCAAATTGCCCACAGCAAAGCGAAAAGAAAAGCCCTATCCATCTTGGATTTATAAACAATGATGTCTGTAGACAGTCTCCCCTCCTAAAAGACTTCCAGAATTCATTCTCTGAGTTACAACAGATCACCCAATGTTTGCTGTGTTCCAAATACCATGGAAGATATGGCAATTTAAGAAAAATGGTTGGTGTCCTCATCTCCACCACAAAGCCTGGCCCCTTTTCATCAATTGACTCCTGACATATATGGAGTGTGGTTCGTTCAACTTTGCAACAAATATTTTCTTTATGCATCAGTAAAAAAACATTTTTTTGGAGAGAGACTACACCAATTTAGTCGTCAGTATTTAACATGTTCATGTTTAACGATTTTCCACGAAGTAGTGTTGAAACATATAGCTTATAAATCTTTGCATTTTCCAATTCGATCTGATCTATTCATTTGTAGAGCTATTTACTTGATCGCAAACATTTCTGCAACCTGCCTCTTTCAGATATGAATCGGGCCCCTTCTTTTAGCAGTTGGGATCTCAGATAGCCACCTTTGCCTTATCCATCTTGAACCTTACTACGTGGTTACCAATGTTTTTTGGTGCTTCTACTTGTGAGTTACGATTTCTTATTCGTTTCAGCGGACTCTAGAGTAAACATATAACCAAAGTTTAAAATTGTTGGTGCAGATTTAGATCATACTTTTTTCTTTTTTGAGGGAGGAAAGGATGACTACAAAGTGTAGTAGTCATATGCTTTAATTAAAACGAAAATGAGAAATGTACAAATATTGGAGAGCTACAAAATGTGGTTTCCCCTAAATCATTAACAAAGGCTACCAAAACCCCACTCTCTAAGCAAAATGTATGTGTGATATACAATGTTCCCAATACACATCTCTCCTTTCGAAGGGCGTGTGGGTCCGCTGCAACCAAATACAATGTTCTCAATATAGCATTGTTTTCTCACTTTCAAGAAGTATGTGATTTAGATCAAACTTATTAAGTAATACAAAAGTTCATCTTTTGGAATGATATGAACACTTAGTTCATTCAGGTCTTTTGTTCAACCATTAGCGTTTGGACACTGTATAACTTACTACATGCCACTATTAATCATTTCAGATAATTGTTTAATCACAAACATTTAAAGTAAAACTGAAACATTGTTGGCATTCAGTAAATAAAAAATGAAAATATTATTAGCTCATGTTTTGGGTTATTTTTCGAGAAATTGTATATGAATTTATCTTTGTTGGACTAGAGATGGCTTTTCTCTCTTTTCTTTTTCTTTCTGGTAGAGTATGAGATGGCTCTCACTGCTATGGTAGATTGTCAATTTTCATCATTCTTATGCAATTCCTCTTATATTTAGGTCAGAAGCTAATTTTGCTTCTCTTCTAAATTAAGTACGATACACACCTCAAGACATGTTATGTTTTATGTATTTGAATCATAGTTTTCATAATTCAAATTTAAAAGTATTCATTGGAATTGTTTAGGGTTAACAAAAAGGCTGAGATCTATAGTAAAGTATATGTTAAAAGTCCTGTAAGGTGGCCCATGAGAGAAAAACAAATCAAATATTCCCTGGGGTCCCCGTTCTCCAGAATCAGAAATAAGTTGATTCCTGTCACTGTTTATTATCTTTATTTTTTCTGTAATTCTTTTAACCTTTGTCATTTGAAGCACTAGGGACCAGTGAATGAAATATGTACATGACAAAAGAAATTTATCATAGATGGATAGGTATTGAATCAGCAATTTTACCTTAGAATTGTTCATTTACCTTTAATGCAGAAAGTGGTAAAGGAAAAGAATACCTTGGCTGAAAGACTTAGAAATGCAGAAGCTGCTCGAAAAAGATTTGATGAAGAATTAAAACAGTATGCAACAGAGTCGGTGACACGAGAGGAAGTCAGGCAGTCACTTGAAGCTGAAGTTCGACGCTTGACACAAACAGTTGGGCAAACTGAAGATGAAAAGCGAGAAAAGGAGGAGCAAGTTGCTCGTTGTGAAGCATACATTGATGGGATGGAAGCTAAGTTGCAGACATGCGAGGTTTGCCATCTTCTCATAGTGAATAAAATGATTGAAAACATTGTCTAAACATTTGCATCTCATGTTAACAAGCTTAGAGGTCATCAGATGCTCAATCTTCATCTGTTTTATGCACTTACTATGTCTACATTACATCTCCTATCCAAAAAGAATCTTAACCTTTATACATAACTTTATTTTTTTTTTATTTTTTATTTTTTATTTTTTTTGAGAAAAGGAAGGATGACTACTAGGTTAGGTAGTCATCCATATTGTATTAGAACTTTCAAGTGTAAATGTACAAATGTGTATGGTAGAGATCATAGTCACAAAAGAAAGGGAGGAGGTCCCAAGAGGGCGCTCTCCAGAAACAAGCTAGCCCTCCCCCCACTCACGTCTCAAAAAATCAATGTGGTTTATAATGTTCTCAATGTAACATCTCTCTCCCCTAAAAACAGTGTGGTTACGTTGTAACCAGATGGCCCAGATGACCGCAAAAGATGTCCGCCAGGGTTGTCTCCACTCGTCACCGTGTCGGACAACTAGTGAGTGTAAAGAGTCCCAAAAAGCCTCTACCGTGATGTTTGTATGTTGCACTACAATGTTAAGAGATGCTAGCAATGCAGTAATTTCAGCCCTCAAAAACACTAATGATCTTTCTTTGAATAACTACTCATTTTTCACACTGAGAATCATAAGGTATCAGGCCATATCTCTAATGATTTTAAATCTTATTGCCACTTGGATAAACTTAGGCAATATGTTTTATCTTCATAATCCAACATTGTGTTCTATCTTATTTGTATAAATTTTTAATGAGATGCTTTACATAAAGTATTAGCATGTTTGTCACACCCGATGAATAATGTACTCGTTTCAGGATCATAAAAAATAAGATCACATTCTATAAGTTAATTGTATCATACCTTTCATTTACATGCACAATAAATAGTGGTTTGACAAAAATTATTTGAACTTCAATTTAAATTCGTCATTTATTCAAAGCACAATAACTACTTTAGCTCAATAAGGTTTTTTCTGTCTACCTGAGTGATTCAAAGAATCATAGTGACTTAAATATTTAGATATACACAAAGGGATGACTAGCTCTTTCTAGTCATCCTTCTACCGCTCATGAAAAAAATCATGAGTTAAACAGTCCAGTGTGAAAAGCGCACACTGTAACATCACAGCAGCACCACAATGCCTTATTGTTGGTTTTTGTTTGTCTTACACGAAGGTTTTATAGATATTTTATTTTCCTTTATAAAATTTTCTTTCTCATGATTGTCAAAATAGTTGGTGCATAGTGTTTTCGTTCTTTCTTAGCTTCTTCACGATATTTCCAGAAATGATTTCAGGATTACCAACCAAGTATATGGAATTGGGCTAACTAAAATGAGAGTTCTCCCTCAAAAAAGAACTAAAATGAGAGTTCCATCTTTTCTTTTTGCTTCAATGGATAAGGATTAATGAATATATATTTTATATATTTTTTTTAATGAAGAATTGATTTTGTCCAAGATAGCACAAAGCTTTGTCAGATACCTCATTAACTAAACAAGTAACCAACTCATAATGTTTGGAAATATGAAAAGTAAAAAGTGCATTCACATGTTGTAGTACAATTTGTTCAACCCTTGGAAAAATATTTTTGTTCTCATTATGTGACGATGCAAAATTGTTGATGGTTTACAATGATACGATGAACCTTTATCCAAGGCATAAAGTTCATTTGTCTTATACTAACATGAAGTTTGGTACTACTTTTATGTGGAAATACATCAATCTGGGGGGATTTTTTTGCTGGAATATGGTGTCCACCATATCTCACCACAATCTCATGTGGTCCGACATATGTGTGGTTTATATCAAATTTTAGGGTAATTACATCGATAATGCCATATGACGTGACATAATACATCACTGTGCTGCAAGTTTCGAACACCTAGAGTGTTGCCAGTGTTTTGAACCTCGGCTTCACTAGTTGAATTGTGTAAGTTGTATGCTCAATAATCTTATGTTTGCATTATATGTTTTGTTTTCATGTATACAGCAATACATCCACACACTCGAAACTCAACTCCAGGAAGAAATGTCCCGCCATGCCCCGCTCTATGGTGCGGGCTTGGAAGCCTTGTCCGCACAGGAGCTTGAGACAATTGCCCGCATTCATGAGGAAGGCCTCAGACAGATTCATGCAATCCAACAGAGGAAAAGTAGTGGCAACTCTCTTGTAAGTGCACATCCTCTTCAACAAGTTCATGGTTTTTTTACGACACCACCTTTGCTTGTTGGCATGCCTCAAATAATTCCAAACAATGTCGGAAACCATGGCAATGGACACATGAGTGGTGCTGTGGGTCCATGGTTTAATGCAACCTAGTACGAAATTCTTTTTTCTTCATTTTGATGTAAAAGAGTATTATTTTCCTGGCCTTGTTTTACCAGCTGCCAAACAATTGATATAATAGTTTTCCTATCCCGGTCATTACGAATACGTGTATCATTTGAACTGGTAGAACTATCAGATTATTACCCAATATGAGAGAGCAGTGTCTTATAAATAGGAAAACCTTATCTGCGAGATCAGATGTGTAATAATTAAAGTGAAAGCAAATCTGATGGTGCTAGCAGTTGCAAATAAAAATTTTGGGGCAATGTTGGATTTTGTTAAAGTTTTTGTTATGTATATAGTTTATCATTTCCTATTCTTGTATTTCACGATTGCTGGCTTCTTTGAGCCAGGTCCGAAGTCACTGATACCTAGCCCTTATACTTTTGATGTTGTATTTATAAGGATGTTTTTTCATAACTCGTGAGCAACTGGGCAAAAATCCTTGTATGACTTCAATAGAACTATCGAGCTGATGTTAAATGTGTTGCGAGAGAATGAGAGCAACATGTAGTTTGTTATTGATAATTCCTCATCAACTTTTATTATGACTCAATTCTTTCTCTGTATCTATTTATACTTCGAGTCTTTGGCTTCCGTAAGCTCCTAATGCACTATATAAGAAGTTATATCAACTTTCACTTTTTGGCGTTTCTTTTTACACGAGTACTAGTTCTACATAAGTGAATGAAGATGATATAAAGATGTACTGACAAACAACTTTGGCTAGCCTGTATAAACTAGGGCTCACTTTGATTGTCCAATGATGAAGACTGTTAAGAAATAAAATATTTTTTTAATAAGAACTCCCTATGTAGTTTGAACTCAAGATTTGCTTATCATACTTTGATGACCTATTATCATGTTATCCAAAACTTAAGCTTTGAGAAGAATCTCATCTTTATACAAATATTCTGACAGTCACGTTGTTTATTTACTTAGTAGGGGTGATTGTGATTTGAAGGGGTTTGAGTTACCGGTAATTTGATTTTGTAATAAGAATGTATTTATTAGAGTAATCTATACTTGATGTTTGATTAGATGTCATAACCTCTCCTGGTGGAGTCCGAAATGATTGTCAGTGGGTCACTAGTTTAAGGGCAACAAAATGATAAAAGTTTCGAAATGTGACATTAATTGTGTGCTCCTACTAGAGTTTTTCATTTGAAACTTTAAATTTAAAAAGTTTCTAAAATAAGAAGATAGGAATAAAATTTTCTAGGAGTCGGAAACTATTGCTCTATCTCTTCATTCCAGTGTTTGGAAAGATGCAATTAAAGTTCAGGAGGTTACTTTATTTTTTATTTATTTCTCCTGTTGCTATTTAGAGTACGATTACTTTATTTCTTTTTTGTTTTGCTTTAATATGTGAGACTTACCTTAGCTATCATTGGTTCATGAATTAACGGTAAGATTAAATCACAATTTGCCCAGTTCGTAGTCTTGGTTCTAACCATTTTTTATCCGGTGAAAACTAAGATAGATCCCACAGTGCTACATACATAGGTAAGCATCTTTCTTAAATTCATTGTGTTGGTGACATATGTAACACCCTTAAAAGCTATCCTCGCCATGTAGCAAAGATCATATAAGAAGGGATTACATTATACATTGACTAAATATTGACAATATGATACTAATATATAAAACTACAAATGAAAGGAGAAAAGGTCTAGCTAATATTATAATGCTAAAAACTAGAGGTATAGAGGCCATACAAGAACAATGTCAAAACGACAGTCTTAAAGGTTTCAAAAGTTACCACACATGTCTCACAATCTTTTGTTACCCCAAACAAAAAGGTAAACATGTAATTTAAAAGGGTCTCTAAGCCCATCCATAATTGACATGCACTTGCAGAAATTAAATACAGAGAAAGTAATTCTCCCATGAGTTATCAAGCTCGAATGTGTGATAAACAATATAATAATAATGAAAATATTTTTTTATTAGAGCAATACAATAATTGAGAAGACAATCATAATGACATTTGATGACAATACTCATGTGATTTTATATTTTGATAAGATTCATAGTACCAGAATGATATTACTAATTAGTGTCAATACTTTTACTCATTATCGAGCTAGATGTAGCTTAATGAGATTCAATAAATAAATATTATCTAATAGTCCAATGTAATTTGATGGTTCCATATGATTCGACGATTCAATGTACTTCATTAATTCAATGTGATCTAATGATAATATGTTTCAATAACTAATATGATTCAATGGTTTAATAGGATTCAATGTCTCGATATGATTCAATGACTTTGCTTTGTGAACATTATTCAAAACAGTGGAAATTGCTTTTCAGTTTTTTTATTCATTTGGAAGAGCTCTTCTCTTTTATATGGTGTGTCATGCAAATAATATAACTTAATGTCAATGGTCAGTAGGGGATCAAGTCACGACAAAAGCCATCTTTACAAAAGGACGAAGCACACGCCTTTAGTGCAGTTCTTATCAATGAACAGTAACAAATGATGCATTTGGTATACAATGTGACCCTCAATTTTCATCCTTTATCTTGTAACATATTTAAGCTTTTGGATTTTGATGGGGTGAGAGTCACTGTGGATTTAGTACGCATAAAAATTTCATTAGAAATATTGTGCGACTCTGTAGAGATATATGAAAGAATCACAATGTATAAAGAAAAGTTTCAAATTATATTCAACTTTGGAGAGATTGTATATTGATCTTAACCCATCTGCGAAGAACTTTGCATATTTGGGTTTCTTTGACAAGAAATAAAGGCCTGAAGAAATGACAAAAGTTTAATTTTTAGTGGCATCAATACAGTCTCAAATCAAGAGTACAACTGTATTGAAAACATATATCTTCAAAGGGATCAACCCAATGGGATTTTGGTCTACCCATATTGATGGGTACGTCCATATCGGCTAATGGCTTCTACATTAAGTTGAAACCGATGAGATTTCAGTCTGACCGTATTTATCAATACGGGTATATTGGGTGAGAGTGTTCATTATAGCCCATAACCAATGATATTTCGGTAAGGTCGTATTGGAGAATACAATCACATCTAGTGATCCGATCGAATTTCGATGACTGTATTGGGTTTTGTGCAGATCTAACGCGATTCTAATACAAAAATAATCTAAGATGCAAGTCTCCAAAATATGAGGTGAAACAAGTAAGTTATTTTAAAGTCAACATATGAAAAGGAAAATGGAAAGAAGAAGATCACATTCTACTCACGTATTATGAATAAGAAATACTAGATCCAATGCAAACATTTCCTAATGTTCCTACTAGTATGAAATGAATAAAGATCAGGAAAAGAATTAATCGATCATTGAATGAGATTCCATATAACATCAAGATCTTTAAAGACATAGAACATATGGGTTGTAGGCTAATGTATAAATAAATCACTGGAGTAGAGTATCTTTAGATACGAAACTCAGATCCATAGTAGATTAAGGTCCTAGATCTAATAGGATATTAAAATTTGTTGCATTAGTTCCATTTAACACACCTTATTAAGCGATGAGATCGGTCTTCACGATACTTGTCGTCTTCGATCCCCTAACCTCTGCCTATCCTTCAATCGTAACATGTGTCTTGATCGCCCAAAGAAGATGCAAAATGAGTTAACCGGAAACGAGAAGGTGAGAAAGAGGGACATTGAGAGGAAAAAAGATAGAGTTTTTGTGTGTGTGTGTGTGTGTGTTCGTGCGTGTGTGTGTGAGAGAGAGAGAGAGAGGTTAATGAGTTGTTATGGCATTTAATATTCTGATTAGATTTTGATTTTGAATGGAGATTTTGACCCCTTGGTGCTGTTACATCTACTTTGTGATGTCCTCTATATAATGGAAATTTCATCTACAAAAAAATAAGCATGATATTATTGGACATGTCTACCTTTTGAGGTTGAGTTTCCAATTGCCACTTTGCTAATGTGTAGACATATTGAATATGTATGGGGATATGGGAAAACTTATCTAATACTCCTTTTGTAATATCTCAAAAATGCGGCCCACCACGTAGACGAATTGATGTCTGTTATGTGCTCGAAGCGGTCCCTGAGATGATAAAGGACAATAAGACTTGACTTGATTGTTGGGTCGTGGTCAACTCATATAAGCATGAGAACCAGAGACAAAAATGAATGAAAACTTATAAGATATGGTCAACTCATATAAGCATGAACTTGGCATTAGACAAAAGACAAATTCTCTATAAAGGTCACCTAATAGCTTAAAATGGAACATACATAATTTACCTTCAGATATGATCAACTTTTGATGTGCATCATCATTCGTGAGCAACTTCATCATCTTAAGCATCATCATTCTTTTCACCTGTAGAATCCAAAAGCAGAGTGCATCCGTCCTCTTAAAGTATATAAAGGTTGAAGAGTGAATGGATCATCTAATCCCTATATGTCATGGCCTACATATCATGCATATAAACATCACAATGAACATGAAGCATATCATATGATCTTTAACTCAAGATTATGAGAAGCATATTATCATTAAATTTTTTTCTTTGCTTTAACTTCTTACCCAATGGCTTAACTTTAAGTGTATCTTTCATCTTGCTTATTTTCTTATCTTACTTATACATTATCAATATATTGCAATTTTTAGCATATTAACTTTATTTGGCATTATCAATGTAATGTATCATATACTTAGTAAATCAATATAATGTATCTTTTGACATGATTGATGACAGAAAAAGGTACACTTATTTAGGTTGACCCCGTTCCCAAAAAGCTTACTCCAATAACCTCTTTTGCAAACAATATATACCGGTTTGTTTCCATTTTCCACTTTCTGAATTCTGAATGATCGGTATCATCATTATTGATTCTTGGGAACATAAGCTAATTTAAGAAGGTTCTTCATATATAATTGCTTGAATATTTGAAATTTGAAATTCTTTCCATTTTCTATTGATGCAGCCGAAGGAGGGGGATTTTGCGGAGTTAACTCTAAGACTCCGAGATTTCTGGACTTGCCTAA
>LTAE01003333.1:33020-56258 GCA_001647135.1 Pontederia paniculata
GGGGGGGGGGGGTTGAACTGATTTATCAAAATTTTTTACTATCTAAAGTAGTTATCTTAGCGAAAGCAGTAAATACATTGATAGTAATAAGCACAAATACAAATGTAAGGAACAGAAGAAACAAACGCAGTCGAGTTTATTGACGAGGTTCGGCCGAACTCTTGGCCTATGTCCCCGCTCCGGTCTTCTCGAACTCGAGACCTCTGGAGTTCACTAAATTCCTTCTTCAAGGGCGAAGGCTCCCTTACAACTTCTTCTCCTTTCTTGCGAAGGCAAAGAGACAACCTCTTACAAGGTGTTCACTCTTGAACGCTCACTCTACTTCCTTCTATTCTGGATTCGACACTCGAATACTAAAAAAGAGGAACTAAGGCTTCTTCACTCAAGCTCTAGAGTTTGCAAATCAAATTGCCAAAGTTGCTTCACAAAGACTCTTGGGATTATAATTTATACTCTGCACAAACGACCTAATCTCTCTCACAGAAAACTAGCCGTTAATGCAAGTACAATACTCTTCACCTACCCCTCGGTCGTTCGCTTCCTCTGCTCCGGTCAACCGCTGCTTCGGTGAAGTTATCCGATGAACTATTGTCTGGTGCTCCGATCGATCACCGTTCACCTTCGGACGTTCGCAGTTCCGAGATTTAGCATTAGTTCATTCGTCAAGCCCCTTCGGTCGTCCACCGATTGCACGCCAATCCTTTGGTCGCTCGATCTTGACTTGAACTTCGTTCTTCAATTCTTCTCTGGTCATCCGCTGATTGCATACCAATACTTCGGTCGACCTTTCCTTCAGTTAAATGCTCTTGTCAAGCTCCTTCGGTCATTCGCTAATTGCACGCCAATCCTTCGGTCGTTCGATCTTGACTTGTACTTAGTTCTTCAGCTCTTCTCTAGTCGTCCGCTGATTGCACACCAATCCTTCGATCGACCTTTCCTTAAGTTGAATGCTCTTGTCAAGCTCCTTCAGTCGTTGCTGATTGCACGCCAATCCTTCGGTCGACCTTTCGTTCAGTTGAATGATCTTGTCAAGCTCCTTGTTTCATCGCTAATTGCACGCCAATCCTTCGGCCGTCCGATCTTGACTTGTACTTGGTTCTTCAACTCTTCTCCGGTCATCCGCTGATTGCACACTAATCCTCCAGTCGACCTTTACTTCAGCTGAAGTCTCTTGTCAAGTTCCTTGGTCGTCCGCTGATTGTACGCCAATCCTTCGGTCGTCCGATCCTGACTTGTACTTCATTCTTTAAACCTTCACTGGTCGTCCGCTGATTCTTCCTGACTCCTTTGGACGTTCTTTGTCTCTTCACTAAGTACTACAGTCGTCTGCTCATTCCTCATTGAGATCCTCGGGCATTCATAGATTTCTTCTGACATTCTTCGGACGTCCTCTGAAATTCTTCGGATGTCCTTTGTTCCCTTCTGACTTCCTACGGTCATCCTCTGACAACTCTCAGATTCTTTGGACAACTTTTCATTCTTCAGTCAAGTTCACTGGTCGTCCACTGCTATGACTCACAAGCTCTTGGACGTCCCCTGTCTTCATGTGGATTATGTCAGTCATCCGCCGATCCTTCGGACGTCCGCTCATTTCTTCACCTCTGCTCATACACTCTTCCGGTCGTTCACTGATTTAACACAAAGCTCTCGGATGACCTTTTCTTTCGTCTGGAGTCACTCGGTCGTCCGCTCTTCACCTTCGGGCGACCTTTCTTTTTATCCATCACTTCTTTGGTCGTCCACTGCCCTAACTCCAAAGCTTTCGGATGACCTAACTTTTTGTCTGAAATCTTTCGGTCGTTCGCTCATCAACTTCGGACGATCTTTCATTTCTTCGCTTCAACTCTAATGCACTCCCGATCGTCCATTTCTTTAACTCTTAAAGTTTTTGGACAACCTCTTTCTTCATCCAAAGCACTTCGGTCGTCCGCTCTTCAACTTCGGACGATCTTTCTTTCTGCTCGTTATTCCTTTGGTCGTCCGTTGCTTTAACTCCAAAGCTTTTGGACGACCTCTTTTTCCTTAACAATAATTCGGTCGACCACTTTTCCTTTCGGTTGACCGCTAAGTATTCAGCTCCATATCTTCAGTCTCTTTTCTTTACTCCGGTCATCCTCTTTGCATCCTTAGGACGACCACTTCACACTTAGAAATTTTCCTTTACGTCTTCTCTGTGCATAGGTCGTCTGTTCTTCAACTTCGGTCGACCTCACTGACTGAATATAAAAATCTTGTCTTTCATAGATCAATTCAAAAGGTCATTAGTACAAACTAAGCTTCCTCACAAATGTGTGATTATCAAAATAATCTCGGGATCCTAGATTCAACACATACATACTTGAAAATTCCATGGTCCTTGTGTAAGTACCTGCATTTGATCCTCTACTCAATCAAACAAAAACATTAGAAAGTGGTTACCAAGTTCTACTAATTTGAAGGAAGCCTTTAGGTTCCACATGGAGGAGAGCTCCTTGACAACCGAGGCGACCGAGATCTTGGTTCCACTATAGAGGCGACCCAGGAGGACCTCTTGACTTCTTCAACCTTAGGCGACACCTCCTCACTTGGAATGCTAACCTCTTCAGTAATGGAATCCTACAATGCTTTAAGTTGTCAAGGGGAGATACTTGGGAGGGGTGGTGATGAATGTTTGCCCCTCCTAATAACATCAGACCAAGATGTTGAGGGAGAGGCCCTAGAAGAGGAGACAAGACATTATTTGGGGTGGAGGAGGACGAGGGTTTAGTGGCAGAGGAGGAGGGTTGAGCTATAGAGAAGGAGATAGAGGCGGAGAGAGGGTCTGTGGGTTGCGGCGGCAGAGGGAACTCCATCCCTTTCTAGGACGCAAGCAACTCGACCTCATGCCATATTCCTACTTCATTATTATGAACTTCACCCCAGACCATCCTGAACTTGTACGTAGACGTATGGAGCTCCTCCATAACCCGATCAGGCAATCAAAAATAAATATTTCAGTGACTACTCCGGTTACAACAAAATTAACTCCATACCTAAAGTTTGAGCATGATGACTCCAAATATGCAAAAGATACGTAGCTATGATCAGAAAAATTGATCAACACCTCGATTATTTAAAGTCATCTCAATATATGTGAGAAATCACCCTCTATAATTCAGGAAAATGGATTATAAATATTATAATTTTTGACTTAATGAATATTAATTAAATATTTATTTAAGTCTATAATAAGTTATGAATAAATTATCTTTGGGGCCCTTAATGCCACTCTAAAAATCTTAATGTCACTTCTTTTTATCAAATTTACCCTTATTTATTATATACTATCTAATCAGATTTTTTTATTATGTATTTACTTCAATATAATTAATTATTATCTAGATTAGATAAATAATTTCTTAGCAATATATTATAATATTTTTTCCTATTGTACCACACTTTTTTTATGAAAAAATATGTCATTTTATTTATATATATTTGTTTTATTAAAAAGTATTTATCATTACAATATACTATTTATATGAGTGATTTTTAATATGATTTAAATTATTTTTTATCAATAAATTATTATTATTGTTATTGTTTATCACTAAATTTAATATAGATATCAAATTTTGGATTCCTAAAAAATAATGTAAGTAAGTGAATATATTCTGATTAATATACGCGTGTAATATTTTTTGAAAGAATAAAATAAGATGCAAAATATATTATTGAGAAGAAGTATTAATAATAAATATTTACATCTTATATTTTAATTGATAAAAAAGGTAATGTACTTCTAATAAAAAAATTATATTATCCACTCGTAAAAATATATGAAATTAACAAAAAAAGATATTACAATGTATTGCTTAGAAAATATATAAATAATATAATATAATAATAAATAGTTAGTTGCAATGAAGTAAATAAATAATAATATTTTTTTATGAAAATCCTAGTTAGCATTAAAAGTAATAAAGTATTAATTTATATGATTTACTTTATTGGGAAATTGATAACTTTTAAGAAGGATTTGTTAAGTTAATAAGAAGAAATGATATTAAAATTTAAGAAGTAAGGCACCCTTTATCTTTTTGGTAAATAGTAATCATATATTAATTTAAATAATGTGCAATAAAATTTGTATTTATTGCTGAAAAACGTGTAAATATAATCAAAATTATTTTAACATTATTTATTTTACTACCATCCAAACACTTTAATAATAAAAATCTAACTTTTGGAATATGTTATATAATACTAATATTTTTGTACGTATTCTTTCAAAATCTCAATCTCTTGGAGAAACATGTGATGGGCATAACATAATCAATGTAAGTGGCCATCACAAGTGGCCAATTGTTTTGTGGAAGAAGCGACTTCCTGCATGGGTTAAAGGGACCATAGTTAAGAAGTATGAAACGAATTCCTCCAAGAAGATGAAATTTATTTCGTAGGTCCCCAAAATAAAAAAAAAGAACATCAAGAGCATTTGATTTACAGTCACCAAAGTTGATAAAACCATATAAATCTTCATCAAAATGCGGGACGAACCTCAAGATCTTGCACAGACTCCAAGATCGCTAATAAATTAAGAGATTTTTTTTAAACATGGGAACTAAGTTTTCACTAGTTCTCGCAGTTCACAATACAGTACAGAAAGAAAATAAAATGATTCCAATGAGCAAATTAAGGTAAAACAAAAAAAAAGTAGATGAATTATATGGGACGTTATATAGCACAGGGAAAGTTATCCCAACATGATCAGAGTTGGAACCGACATTCATAGTAGCACGGAAGCTGTATTTTTTATTGTTCTGAAGTAGAAGAAAATTCTCTTTTTATCAATAACTGGGGACCTTGGTCCGATTTTCATAACCATTCACGAAGGTACATATCTGATTGTGCCTACGAATGTTAATACTGATCAAAAGAAGCAAGAAAACGTCTAACTTAATTACAATACCAGCAAGTTAGTCATGGTACATTATCATGGCCGTCATATGTTCGATCTAATATGAAACCTTACGAAGGGGCGAAGGCATCAGTTAAATAATTTCTTTTTCTTGAGAGGTACCGTTGATGTGGCAGGAAGTGCATACATGACATGCTGTAAGTCAGAATCATGCATCCTTATTCGACCCAATACTCACGTTCCTCACATATACATGCTCGCATGCCTGATGGTACTCATCGATCTACCTGACGAGAACAAATGCGTGAAGCGTGAGTAAGGGGCCGTATAATGATGAAAGGTTCTTAAACCCAACGAATACACTTGATTGAGGAATCAATGATGGAAGTATTTATACAAAATCATACATGAAGGCAGTTGCAGGTTTCTGCAGCAACCGTTCATGGTAACCGCCACTTTTTATATGAAGTTCTAAACACATTCTTTTTCGGTCAGGAAATTAATAACGGTGCAGCGGTTGCTGATTTCCGAAATCCGAACCTTTCTTCGTTAAGTTGAACTTTTGAGGTATATGAGTAAATTTTTAGAATTTAATAAAGGTGATTGAGTTGATTTTATTGCCGAGAACGAATATTTAATAATATGGTCATGATTTTTTTCATTATGAACTACGAAATTTATTGTCTTAAATCAATTCGTTTATCAAATTGTCATATCGTTTTTTTGGTTTTATTAATTATCGAGGACTACTAGTTATTATAGTGGTTACAGAAGGATAGAAAAAAATCAAATTTTAATTTTAGGGAGTTGTCAATTTTTCTAGCTAGATGCTGCTAATCTATAAAAACAAAATAAAAGAAATAATTATAAAAGAAGAAAAAAATCATACTTAAAGATAATTTAATATTCATCTAATAAATAATGATTAATACTTTTTTTATTATTGTCAATGAGAATAAATTTAAAGTTTTAGACAATTTCTCATACAATATTAATGATGTTATATTAATTAATAATTTTACCAACCAGACTTCGAAAATGATACAGGTGCATGCATGTAGCCATTGAAAGGATCTTATTCAATTTTAGACAAACTACTTGTATGTGAATCCAGCACTGGTTTTGTTTCTATGTGACTCCTGATAAAGAAAAATTTTAAATATTAGATTTTTGCTTTCACTGTCAACTTTAGAAAAGACCACAACGATATAGAAGCTATATCAGTTACTATCTTGTTATGTCATTATTATGTAATGAGTAGTTGTAATACATGAATCCATTAGAAGGTCCACTTGTCCCACTAGGCCCACTACAAGAGAATTTATAATTTGCGACGACACCTTTTTTAAAAAACACCAATTCTAAATTTTCTGCGACGGAAGTGCCACCGTATATGACACTTTATGGTGACATTTTCGTTGCAAAAAATTTGTTACGAACAATTTTGCGACAGATATGCGACGAAGGAGCCGTCGTAAATTGTGAATTTTCTTGTAGTGGACACAAATGGTGTTGTTGCCACGGGTTTTGAAATTCTGTTGAGTTTAAGAATTAGGATTTTCTCCAATAAAATTAATTAAAATCTTAGGCTCTCTTATATAAATTCTTAAGGCACAAAATAAATTTTCAAATAGAAAAATATGTGAGACAATTTTGGAATTTGTAAAAAGCTTTATGGTATGAGATAGGTCATGAGAGAAATTGTTTATTAGAAATAATAAATTAAAAAGAAATTTTTTCTATGAAATCATTTCATTTATTCGTTGTAACTGTATTGCACTAATATGTATGAATCACTCGATATTCACTTGATTTCTGATAAATAATAATAAAGATTATATAGGGGAAATGACTGAGTTCGTCACAAAGATGTCTCTTCCTCTCATTCTCCCTCTCCCTCTCTACTCTTCATTTTTTCTCTTGGTGAAAAAGTAAGAATTTGGTTTGTAATGCCCACAAATTTAATTAAATCAGAATTAAATATAATCTATATTTTAATGGTGGATTTTGTACTAGATTTAAATAATAGAGGCCCAAATATTTAGAACAAAAAGGAAACCCTAGAGAGAGAGAGATTAATACAAGGATCATATTTTAAATCATCGACCATTACTTCTAACCTTAGCCAACATAATTTAATCATGTGAAAAGATTAAATAGGTTTGACTTCACATTAAAATTAATTAAAATCCTAAATTATGTTATATAAATTGTTAGACGTCCATGAAATAAAATTTTCGAAGATTTTTATTTCTCTCCACTCGACCATCGTTGAGATTTCTCTTCCTCTCCTCCCTCTCCCTCTCTATTCTTCTTCTTTTTTTTCTCTCTTGGTGAAAAAGTAAGAATTTTCTCTTAGTTTGATTTTAGTTCTCTTATTTAGATTCTTATACCGAAACCATGACAGGAGAAGGAGAAATCGAAGGAGATCAAATGCACTGTGTATTAAAGACAACGGGGAAGAATTTTTGGATTGTGAAGATCGATTAGTCTGAAAGAAAAGATTATGTTCGTAGGCGTGATCCCTTCTAGACATGACCCTCTTGATAGATTAATGCATGCTAAATTTTCTAGTTTGATCCCTGAAATATAATACTTTAGGAGATTGTGTAGAATTATTGATCTATTATTATATCCCTAAATTATACCTTAGTTCGGATTTAATTGCATGAAGGTTTCTACACAAAAATTTAAATTAGGTAAAAAAATAGGAGATATCAGACACGACCCACGTCCGTAGGGATCATGCTCTATGTAACGCTCTGAACCCGCCGTTGAGACATCACAAGGGGGTGTCATCGACGTATCACTAATTCAATTTCAAACTCTACTAACCAGCATCTCAATAATCAAATTAACTCTTTAAATTGCCAAAAAATTTTACATGACCTTTGCTAAAATTCTATCATCCCATGAATACACATAAGAAATAAGGCCAATCTTGAATCATATACCATCATCAAAATAAATTTATCAAATATAATGGGCTAGTTGCTCGAATCAGAGTTTCCAACATAACATCGAATAAAATAGCTAGGCATAAAGGGTTCATATAAAATAGGCTAAGTCTATGTTTATGACAAGAAAAGGAAGTACTAAAATTATTCATCCTCTCCAATCTCTCATACACATAGCCCTAATTATTCAATTAGTCATCCTAGAGGAGTATCTCCTTCTCCTCGCCTACAAATAATATAAAATAGAGGAGTGAGCACGAAGAGCTCAATGAGTAAGAAGAATCCACAAATTATAAAATAATCCGAAAACCCAAATCAAACAGAAATCACATTCCGAAAATCCATTACCAAGATCCACACACGTACATATCATATATATTTTGATGTATAAGAAAATATTATGCAAGGTTTAAAACATGCTAATGCATATCCAATAATTAAGTGTCATGACACCCCTCGCCTCCCGCAAGCCACATCGCCACCTCGCTAACTATGAGCATCATCACCTCTCTAATCAAGAGTACCTCGGTAACCCGAGTATCATCGTCACCTCTCTACTCGAGAGTACCTCACTAACCGATGGTACCTTGCTAATCGCGAGCATCATCATTGCCTCTTTAACTGAAAACATTCCTCATCCTACGCAAGCCACAATGCACGCTCTAATGCAAATGCATCATGTGCCAATATGATATTATATAATTCATATTTGAAATATAGTTTTCACATCGAATTCAAGATATGTTACATAATGATACATCCGACAAATCCACGATAATAAAAGAAGTCATCATCTAAAATCCAATGAAAACATGAGACAAATACGTAAAACATTAAAAAATTGAATCACATATTTTACCTCTTCAACCTTAAAGACAATCATAACATTTATTCTCTATAGTTCATCACAAAGGTAAAGAGATAAACAACTGCTCCACTGACGACATGGATACATACATATACATGTTTGTGTGTGCGCATGAAAATCCACTCACGTCGGTAAATGAGACACCTAGCAATTTCTATTTTTCTTTGTCCGAGCTCAATGAAGATGCCAAGTTCCTATATTTTTTTTAAAAAAAATTATCATCATTTCAAAATGAAGACGTGCTAACTACATATTAGAATAATAAACTATAGAAATTATGATACGATCACTATATAATAATATTAGATTCATTTAATAGACAATATTTTTAATTGTAATCAAATAATTTCTCTCAATCGCGACACAAATTTAAGTTCTAGTACAATAAATCCATTTGTTTTTGTAATTCTTGGTACAATACTTGAATTTCTACAGGACCTAGCTCGCTACAATGATTCCAGATGGCTTGCTATCGTGATTCTAGATATGTTATAGTATTAATAATCTAATGTACTCACATGCTACAGTAGCTTAGTCCACCCTTAAACTTCCTTATATATTTTTTATTGAAACTAAGCTACTTGGTGCAACTAGTTAATTATTCATACACAAATTACAATGACAACATGAAATGTAGAATTAATAAGTATAGCATAAGCATGATAGATAATGAAACAAAAACTGCTTTACTATAGTAAAAATAATCATATTATTGATATTATGGTTAGTCATAAATTTCTTATTTAACAATCTTATCATTAGTTACAAATACGATTCTATAGTCCATACAAATTTTACCATATTTCCTTTTACTTTTAACATTAAAAGAATTAGATTTGTCTAATTTTTCGAGTGTTATTGTAGTTTCTATAGTACATCCGAAAATTACACTTTTATATTTTTGCTTGTCTCTTATATTCTGCTGGTCATTATAATGGCAATCATAAATATAGATATATTTATTAGTTAACTATCTTAGCCACACATTTTCACTTTGGCATATTATCAAATACTTTTGGCGCTTTAATAAATTTTCACTTAAACATATCATGAAGCTTCGTATTATTGTGTCTCCTTTACATCTATTATAATTTACTTCTGTGATTAACAAGATAATCCAAAGTAGACCACACATACATGAATTTGGGACATCTAACTCATTTTATCAAATGACACACACATTCCAATTGATTCATACCTTGAATATAACTCTTCAGCCAATCCTTCTAGCTAAAACACCTATCCCTTTCAAATCCTCGAATGGCTTCCAACGAAAAATGAGTCGTGGCGATGGTGGAAAAAAATCTACAACTAAGATGAAATTAGAATGAAATGAGGTTGATTCAAACTCTAGCGGCTAACTCAACTTTGATGAGCACGGGTCGGGTTTACCCCTCCACTCTAATCTCAATGTGATGTGTGCTCCACTAACCTTGGCATGGACAACAAGGGCCAAAGTGAACGAGCAACAATGACGCCCTTGTGGCAATCTACGACAAAGGCAACGAGGACACTCACAAATTACAGTAATGAAATTGTCTCATCAAGCTCACGTTCGAGATGATCTTTGATTGGCTGGCAACATACGATGTGGCGAATAGGACGATGATAACACAATAATTTCTCATGGTGGAGCCTCCTCTATTTGTGGGATGGACAAAAATAAAAGAAGAGGGTGGAGATGAGGCTTCTCTCATCCTTTTATTAGTTTTTTTACTCTCTAGCTTGTCACTGTTCGTGTAGGGATTAACTCATTTTTTCAATGGTAGCCACAATCATGCCTCCCTTTTTAGGAACACATTGTACTAATAATATCCATGAACTATCAAATATTGGATATATGATACACGCATCCAACCACTTAAGTATCTCACTTCTAATGACATTTCATATTGGGATTAAGCTTTCATTAATGTTCAACAATATGTTTATCTTCCTCCATAAGAATGTGGTGCATACATATATATGTACTAATTCCCTATGGTTGTGTTTGGTTAGGGTATAAACTAGGGAATAAGGGTCTATTCCTTAGTTTATACCCAAACACCCAAAGTTATTCCCAAATTGTGTGGAGGATAGTTTTGCCATTAAAAAAAATATTTATACCTAGCTTGTGTATAAATGATGCCAAAAGTTACCTAATAAAAGGTAGGTATTACATTATACCCAAGTTGGGTATAAGTATTACCAAATAACATATTCAATAAAAAATTTAACAAATCTAATATCTACTAAAAATCAAATATGAACAAATCAGATATATATAATAGATATTTAACACTTTCGAGATGATCTTTGATTGGCTGGCAACATACGATGGTGGAGAATCAGACGATGATAACACAATGATTTCTCATGGTGGAGTCTCATCTATTTGTGGAATGGGGAAAAATAAAAGAAGAGGGAGGAGATGAGGCTTCTCTCCTCCTTTTATTAGTTTTTTTACTCTCTAGCTTGTCACTATTCGTGTAGGGATTTACTCATTTTTTCATTGGTAGCCAGAGTCATGCCTCCCTTTTTAGGAACACATTGTACTTATAATATCCGTGAACTATCTAATATTGGATATATGATACCCTCATCCAACCACTTAAGTATCTCACTTCTAATGACTTATTTCATATTGGGATTAAGCTTTTATTAATGTTCAACAGTATGTTTATAATCTTCCTCCATAAGAATGTGGTGCATACATATATAGGTATAAGTCAGCAATGGTCCACTATATGGATTACTTTTTTTCTCTTAATACTCTCTTGAGTTTCTAGAGTTGCTATGCATCAAAAGAAGCATTAACGATCACATGCAAAGTGTTGTTTGGACTAAAAACACATAGTTGAGTTGAGACGAAAGTGGTTTGAGCTTAGTTGGAGGTATTGTATGGATGAGGATGGATGTTCCTTACCTTTCCCTAACTTTTCAAAATTGTTATCTCTGATGTAGGTCATGTATCTATAGGTATCCAATGCATGAGCTATCTCCTTTACTTCATTTTGAATTTCTTCTCCATAACTTATATTTAGTAGACATCTCTCCAATGGGTCTTGATGGATAATCTCTTCAAAAGCTTCACTTGTTAGTTTGTTCAAGACGATTAACTTGAAACACTTTATCAAACAGAAATTGATACTTAATAGATATTGAGAGATTGAACTCTACTTGCACTTCTCCTAAGTGAAAGTAAGCTTTCCTTACTTCACATCAATAAACACTTCAACAGTAGTTAAAATGGTCTTCCCAAGATGATTTGGATCTCGACATTCTCTTCCTTATCTAAGATAATAAAAGTCACTTTCAGCCGTACATTCTCAAGCACTCCATTTGGATGTGTGATGAAGAGATAGGCTAGCTGAAGCATAACTGTGGTTGGCTTAAGTTCCTGCGACCCAAAATCTTCGTAGATAGAGAGAGGCATAAGTGAATCACTTGGCTCCAAATCACATAAAGCCTTACTGATATTTAAAATTTCCAATTGTGCGAGAAACTGAGAAGCTTCTTGGATCTTTTAAGTTTGGTGGAATTATCTTTTGTAAAATTGCACTTCGTTACTTTGTTAATGCAATTCTTTCAAAGTTCTCTTCTTCGACATAATTTTCTTTAGGAACTTAGCATCTTGGGAATTTGTGCTATAGCATATGTAGAGGGAATGTTAACATGGAGTTTCTTGAATAATTTAACAAATTTTTTGAATTGTTGGTCTAGTTTTTTTTTTTGTGCAACCTTTGTGGGAACATAATAGGTGGCCCAAAAGGTGCGGGAGTTTTATATTCCCTTTTCTGATTTGTTCATTTTTTCAATTTAAGTTTGAGGTAAAGTTTCTTCTTCTCCGTTGGCTCTAGCTTTAGTTTCTTCCTACTTCTTTCCACTATGCAGCTCCACTGTTTTACATTGCTCTTTTTTATTCGTTTGCATCTGACTTGGTAGGCTTCCCTCTTCTTTAGAATTCACTAAGGATGCCAATTTTCCTACTTGATACTCCAAGTTGCTATTGGATGTAATTAGAAGCTCCATTTCTCTATCTTCTCAAACTTGTTGCTAATAAAGTTAGCTAACTTCTCTATAACATACTTCAATGATTGTTTTCTCCTATTTAGGTTGAGAAGATTGTTGATATGACAGCCAGAACTTTGCGTGTGAACAAGTCCATCAAGAAGGTTGTTGGACTGCTCTCCATCTTGGCCATCGAGTAGGACATGGAGAAAAAAAGAAGAAGATTGATGTCTTCGAAGCAAAGGAGGTTGTTTAAAGGGTGGAGGAAGAGGCCCATGTTGTGCACCATTAGCGCAAGTAAGCCAGGCCAGCCTTCAGCCCCATGATAAAGCAGTTCAAACTAAGTCAGGGCGTAAGGTGCCAAAAGGAGCTTATTTTGCTTGTGGGAAGTTTGATCATTTTTTAGGAAAATTTTCCAACAAGTCTAGACCCGCACAGTGGACAAGGAAGTCAAAGACAGAACAAAGGCACAGTAGTGGAATGCGATGCCATGCAATGAACATCGAAGGGTGGTGGATCGACTTTCGAAGACTCGCCACATTGCCAAGACCAAGGAGGGTCTCCTCGACTTCAAGGAGCTGAAAAAAGAGGAGCAGAGGATCTACATTGGCAACAACACTTACCTCGATTTTGAGGGGAATGCTGAGTATAAGCTAGACTTAGGAGATAACTTTATAATATAAAAATGTGTTGTACGTGCTAGGAATAAGGTGAAATTTGATGTTTATTCCTCTACTTTTGCAAAAGGATTTTGAAGTTAGGTTCTATAATGGTCGAGTCACAATAAGCAAGAACAATAGGGTCTATGTAAACGAAAAGTATGTAATTGGTCATGACTTTGACTCTTCCCAGTATACTATGTGTGATATGTCTGATTATGATCTTTGGCATGAGAGGTTAGGACATCCAAAAAAACCAAACATGGAGTGAATAAAAAAATGAATTTAGTGTCCAACGTCTTTGGTGCAAGGACAATGTCATTTGAGTATTGATTGGCCTGTAAAAAAATGTCAATGACCCCACTTATGTGATGATAAGGTCAACTGAGTTGTTGGAACTAATTCATTCAGATATTTGTGGATAATTGAGTGTTCCTACTTACATGGGAAAAGAGTAGTTTATTACATTCATTGACAACTACTCTAGATATTGTTATGTATACATCTTAGAGAGAAAGTCTGAAGATTTCGAGACTTTCAAGAGGTGCAAGGCACAATTCAAGAAAAGGTTAGGAAGACCTATCAGGTGCCTTAGGACAGACAGAGGATGATAGCATACCTCTCGAGAATTTGAGAGTTACTAGATTTCAAAGGGCATAATTAGGCAAACTACGATGCATATACGCAGAGAGAAAGAATATGACTCTAATGAATGCAATGTGATTTATGTTGTCCTACTTGGGTATGCCAAAGCGCTTTTGGGATGAGACTTTGATGACCGCAAGTTACATACAGAACAAAATTCTCGTCAAGTTTGTAGAATTGACGTCATATGAGTTGTGGAATTGCAACAAACCCAAGATGGGTCATCACATAAAATGGGAATGTAAAGAGCACATGTTGATTCCTAGTCAACTTAGGGGCAAGCTGCACTCAAGGATGGAAATGTATAGGTTTATTGGATACAGTGAACAATTCAAAGTGTATAGATTTTTCCATCAGGAAAAAGACCTTATGGAGAGTCATGATACTACTTCCCTTGAGAATGAAAAGGAGCAGGTCAAAGAGGATGACTATCCCCCTCACGATTTTAGGAGATGATGGAGACAACTCAGGTGATCCGATGTACTATATAGCAATGTGAGTTGATGATCCACCTCCAAATGAGATACCTTGGATGTAACGGAACTTACTACTTCCATAAGTAAAACTGAAACAACACGCCCATGGTCAACACCTGCACATTGGGATGATTATGTTCAATACTAGTGCGAGGCATTGTGTTACTCCATTGAGATTGAGATAGAGGATAGCACGAATTCTATCACTTACAAAGAACCGATGGCTTCTAGTGAATCGAAGTCATGGGCAGCCGCCATGAAAGTTGAATTGGACTCAATTCACAACTAATGCGAAAAATCATGTAAAAATACTCGGCAAGTATACCGATTGCTTAAGTAATAAAGAGTAAATACTAAGTTGTCGATCCCACCGAGACTAATGAAATTAAAATCCAAAATCTTATCCAAAAAATTGAAAAGGGAAGTTTTAAAATTTTGTTTTGGAAAGATAAGAGAAGAAAAAGATAAGACTAAAGAAAAGATAAAAGATGAGATTAGAAATTCCAAAAATTTCAAAAAGATAAATTGATTAGGTTGGTTAGGGATAGAAATATGTTTACCATTATTATCTCTTGGATATAATCAATAAAAATATCCGAATATTAGATGGCAGAGAGATTGATTTAATTATATAGGACTCCTCTCGGATGACCTAACTATTTTAAATATGTAATTAAATTAGTCCTGAATATGTAAGCACATTAATCCTGAATCAATTAAATTAAAACGCGATAAAATCCAATCCTAAATTGCTAGACCTCTCTCGAGTGAATAGCAACCCAGAATCTATGAATTCTGGAATTAGATAGACACAAATCCTTACATCCGGATAGACAAACACATGAAAACGACCGAACAGAAGTGTACCAGAAAATGACCTGCGTCGTGTTCGAAACGGACCGCGTCCGACAGATGAAAACGCGGGTCTTTAGATGAGGAGAGAGAACACGGTCGAGTCAGCTACGATCGCAACCGTGTTCATCTCAGAAATAAATAAAATGTTCAAAAAATGGCAGAACAAGGCGCGTGAAACAACATGGCCCGAGTCTGCTATGGGAGAGAACACGGTCGAGTGTGTGAAGATCATGATCATGTTTTCTCGAAAAATAAGAAAATATTCAACATGGATTGCGCACGAAGCACGAAAAATGTGGAAGAACATGATTGAGTCGGCAACAATCGCGATCGCGTTTTTCCACCGATTAAAATTTTCAAACAAAACAGACGGTGGCACACAAACAGAAAATGGACCGTGTTAGGCCAACATGGTCTGTTTTCTTCTCGGCCAAAAAAAATATATATTTAGTACAAAACCCGAAAGAAAATCATGCACGAATAATTGATAGTAAAAACACTAACAATATCTCACGATTAATGTTAATAAATTACTCAGTAGACTAATATTCATATACAAGTTCATCCAACAATTTAGAATAAATCAATCCAAAAGACTAACAGGGTTAATAGAGTTCTTCCCTAACCAATCAACTAAAAAAAAAAAAGAGAACTATAACTAACAGATTCTATAGGACTTCGTCGTTAGGTCTCCTCTCCACACCAGAAATGCATTTGGATGTGGCATCGAGGACATGTGGCATCTTCTGATTCGGTGAAACCACCATTTTGACATGGAACACGTTCGCGGCTTGAGCTGACGTAGCTAGAACACACCCTGTTTCGGCGAGCGTGGTCTATGTTGAGAGCAGAAGTTGCAGTGGATGATTGAACGTCGGACACAACCCATTTTATGCAGAACGCGGCCTGTGTTGGAGTTAACTCTTTGGCAGTTTCGGGCTCTTTGGTCTTCTATTTGAATTCTTTGCAGTTTTGAGACACTTTTGCCTAAAAGTTAACCAACAGAGAACATATGGGTAGTTTCTGACTCACAAATAAAATATAATGAATTAAGAATGAAAATAATGAATAAACCTATACTAAATGCCAAAAAATGTTATGATATGGATGCATGCAACATGTATATTTATGCTCACATCAAACATCCCCAAGGTTGAACACTTGCTTGTCCTCAAACAAAAACTTAACGACAAAGCTCAAGAAGAATCCATCATAGCTTTCTTCTCATCAACCAATACTTTCCTCTTGTTCTTTTAAAAGATTATCCCAAGAGTATCTATCCTCTTTCCAAAAGATCCCAACCTTGTAATAATTATAAACTCAAACATATTTAAACATTGCAAGTCTAGCTCCAAAAGAAAAATAGTCAATCATATAGCTGCATTAATTTGGAAAATACAAGTACGAGTTGAGCTATTGTTGAAATTATTCTAAGTTCTAGTCTCCAATAAGGGTACACAAGGTTGTCCATGTAACAGGCTTTCAACTTATGACTCCCAGACCATATGGCCTTAGAGCAACAGGTGTTTAGGGCACCCTTCGAGTTTAATTGCCCGAACAAACCCTGGTTCTAAGAGAAGATTTCAAACTAAATTGTGATTTGAATACTCTAGTGCTTCTCTATTTTCCACAAGGTAATCCATGCAATGGGCTTTCAATTGGTAAATTCCAAGCCAAAAGGTCTTAAGTTGCCAAGCAAGAGTCCCCCTACGGATCTAATAACCCGAATACACCAAGGTTCCATATAACACTTTTGTACCTCAACATTTTTATGCAAATATATTTCAAATTTTTTCATTTTTTTTTCGATTTTATAGTTATTATGCTTATTCACAATAATCTCAACGATTACTTAATATGTTCAATAAAAATGCAAATATAATTATGACATAATTAATGCCAGCTAGACAAGTAATGTAGTTAAAGTTCGTAATTTTACATGGCACTAACTGCTTTCCAAAACCCGTTACTCAATGCAAAAAATCAATAAAAAAGCAACAATTAGATTTCATAAGATAGAAAGCTGTCTTAAGTCAGTACTTGAAGTTAATAAGTAAGTTAGTTAGTTTGACACGAGATAATGCAAATTTTTCTAATAGCATGCAATACAAAATGCAGTACATAAGCAAACATCCAACAAATGCAGAAACAAAAATGCATGAACAATGCATCATCCCCAAGCTTTGAATCAAACACTGTCCTTAGTGTTGAGAAGTTTTGAGGAATACAAACAAAATGCAGACTCTATAAAAGTGAAAGAAAGAGGAGAAACGACGGCGGTGGAGGCCAAGATATTCCCATCGCAAAGTGACCCTGCTTGATGTGGTAATCCTGCTAACGCCGCAACATCCTCGCTATCTCGGCTAGCTTGTGGCGGTCCTCCTCAGCAAGACGCCGATCCTCCTCATCTAGGCGACGGTCCTCCTTTGCTCGGCGTCGTTCCTCCTTCATGAAGTCCCACATCTGGTCTAGCTGACGATGATGCTCCTCGATGGCACGATCCACATAGTCCAGGCGGATCATGTTAGCCTGGTGATACTCTGCCTGGTCAGCTCTGATCCCCTCCATGGTGCTCTGCAGAGCAGCAAAATTGAAGGCGCATGAAGAAGTAGAAGAACCATACTGTGGCGCATAAGCAAAGCTAATAGGTACGGCCTGCTATGGTGGCTCTGAAGGCGGAACGGTCTCCTCGGGCATATGGTAATGTGGCTCGTTGTATGCAGGATCCTCCTAATAGTCATGCCTGGAATATGAAGGACCCTCCTGATAATCCTACCGAGAATATGAAGGACCCTGCTGATAATCATGTCTCGCATATGAGGGTCCCTCTTGGTAATCATGTATGGCATATGAGGGACCCTCCATCGGCTGGGTAGGCTGTGTTGGCTCCTCAGGCTCATCCTCAGTAGCTAAAGGAGGAAAGTAAAGTCATTTGGCACGATCCAGAACTGTGATTCGTGCCCTATTGCTACAAGCAATTTTCTACCTGCGGGTCCCTGAAGATGAAGTATGGCTCACTCCGAATCATCGTAATAAGTTTCATATGAATTACTTTCATGCAATTGATCTGGGATGGTGCTAGAGGTAGCAGGGGTGCAAGATGAAGACGACAGTTCTCCGTGATAGCTGTGACCAGGCCACCGGTGACGATGGTACCCTTAGTCTTCTTCTCGCATTTCTGCAAGTTGAAGGCTAAGAAGACACCAACATTTATCTGTCTCCCCTCTAGCATCGCCCACATAAGAAACAACTCAGTCTCATTCACGGCCCCATCACTGTCACCTCGACCACAGATAGTGCTTGACATGATCCTTGAACATATCGTAGGACTGGGTTCTGGATCCTGCTTGCCTTAGTGCACGCTAGCTATAAATGGTCCTCTCTTGTAATGTCTCTCCAAAAATGAGAAGGGCTGAAATCAGTGTTATCAGGATTATGGTTGAGCTCAGGAAATCCAAATACAACATTGAGTTTCCTCAGGGTTAGTTTAAAATCTGTGTTGTATATCCGTAGGGAGACAATGGGCACCTCCCGTCTGGACCCCTCTCTTTGTGGGGTGAGTCTATCGATATGTTCAGCCTCGAAGGAACTCAAGAACTCATAAGTTAGCTTTACATATCGGCAATTGCTTTAGTAAAAACTCACCCATGCCGACCCGACCAAAAAGTGTGACAACATCATCATTGACTCCAATCAGGTGCATATTGTCTAGGCAGGCATATTTAGTGGCTATGGCTGGTAGTTGCCCAATCCTCTGATATAATCGCTCCTGCTCCCAGTCTTTGTACTGAAAGTGCACTGTCCTTGGAATCATTGTTGGGTCTGGCATCTGAGCTCGGGCTTCCTCCTCCATTACATAAGGTTCGGCGTCGGGGAGGCATTTTTGCAGTCGAAAATTGCCCGTGCTGAAGAAAACGGTGAGCGTTGAAGGAGCTAAACACGGTCCATGTTGAGGAAAATGGGTCGTGTAAGGAAGATGACGACGCGGATCATTGCAGTGCTTCGGGCGCTGCGCTGGAAGGAGAAGAAACACTGACATTTTCAGGCTGTGTCGTTGCTGATTCGTTAGGAGAGAAGGGGCGCGGCCGGTGTAAATGACGTAGGAGGCTGGTCGCAAAGTTGTAGAGAGAAGGCGTCTGTGTAGAAGAACACGGCCGTCGAGCGCGGCGGATGAAGAAAAGCACGGCCGTAGTTGAAGAATGCAGCAGGAGAAGAAGCACGCGGTGAAGAAGAATAGCACGACCGCTATTGCTGGCGATGAGGAGCATGGCTGGCTACGTATTGGCGATCGACAGACGCGGCCAGATTTACAAACGCGGCCGGGCGCGATGGAGAAGAACTCGAGATGGCGCAGCCTGAGTTGCAGAACGGGGCAGGAGTTTTAGACGCGGCCGGGTGCGGTGGAGAAGAACACTGCCGGAGTTGCGAAGAGCGAAGGTGGAAGGGTGTGGACTCGTTAAGGCTATGCCATCCTAAGGTGCTGCTAAATGGAAGGATCTTATCAACGTCCATGTATGAGAAATCATAGATCGAACTGCCGAATTGGAAAAATTGAGTGCTATCCTATCTGTAGATGGAGAAAAAAGGGAGGAAAAGTGATTTTATTGAAAAAAATAAATTTTACTAATTAATGTGGTTGGTGGACGCGGGCGGTTAGCGCGGCAATCGAGACGACGCGTAGGTCACGGAGCATCTGCCAACGACACGCGGGTTGACATATGTGATAGATGAATGACACGGGCCGTGTAATGAACACGGTCCATTTTGGCTTGCGTGATCTCATGGTAGGATTTGACTGTTCGCTGACTCGTTGACTGATGTGACGAGTTGATACGAATCCCGAGGATTTGACACTTGACTGGAAGGACGCGAACCATGTTTATATGTGTTTTTGAACGGCTGATATGCATGCTCGTAATAACCGACCCGGTCTGCTTTAGCCGCAGAATAAACGGTCTATTTTGGCTCGACGATGAAACGATCCTCCGAAGCTCCTTTTCAAACACAGTCCGTGCTGGTCAGAAACGGACTGTGTCAACCAGAATTTGATGCGACCTGAAAAAAAGAAAATAGAAAACAAAATAGAAAACAAAATAGAAAACAAAATAGAAAAAGAAAAATAGGAGTTAGGCAGTGTAGTTCTAAGTTATAGTCGTTAGCTTGACTTAAGTTGACGCGATCTAGGGTTCTTTCAGAATGATGTTCTATATTTTGACATGATGGACTCCTTCAATATAGTGTTTCAGTCGATGCCCATTGACTTTAAAAGTTTGTGATCCTTTTAATGTTTTCAATTCAACAGCTCCAAAAGGAGAGGAATTAACTACTTCAAATGGCCATGTCCATTAAAATCCGAAATCTTATCCAAAAACTTGAAAAGGGAAGTTTTAAAAATTTGTTTTGAAAAGATAAGAAAAGAAAAGATAAAAGATGAGATTAGGACTTCCAAAAATTTCAAAAATATAAATTGATTAGGTTAGTTAGGGATAGTTTACCACTGTTATCTCTTTGATATAATCAATAAAAATATCCGAATATTAGATGGCAGAGAGATTGATTTAAATATATAGGACTCCTCTCGGATGACCTAACTATTTTAATCATAATTTAAATCAGAAATATGTAAACATATTAATCCCGAATCAATTAAATTAAAACGCGATAAAATCTAATCCTAAATTGCTAGGCCTCTCTCCAAAGTGGACAGACAGAAAACAGACTGTGTTAGGCCAAAATGGTATGTTTTCTTCTCTGCCAAAAAAAATATATTTAGTATAAAAATCCAGAAGAAAATCATGCACGAATAATTGAGAGTAAAAATACTAACGATATCTCGCGATTAATGTTAATAAATTACTCAATAGACATAAAAATATTAAGATGCAAGTTCATCCAACAATTCAGAATAAAACAATCTAAAAGACTAACAAGGTTAACAGAGTTCTTCCCTAACCAATCAACTAAAATAAAGAAAAGAGAACTATAACTAACAGATTATGCAGGACTTCGTCGTTGGGTCTCCTCTCCACACCAGAACTACAAAATAGAAAGCTTGAATCTTCAAATCAGGGATAACCTTCTAGGGTTACAAGGGGTCGTATTTATAGGAAAAAGTTTATATGAGGACCCTAGATCCGATGGTTACAATCAAAAGTTTGTGTCTTGCACATCAAGTTATAATCATGAGTCATCTGTTTCGTCGAACTAGCTTTGGATGTGACAACACGACCCACGTTGGGTGCAAAACGGCCCGCATTGAGCTGACAGGAGTTTGATTCGTACACGATTTGGAACGCGGATGGTTTTGATGCCATCGAGGACACGTGACATCTTCTGATTCGATGAAACCACTGTTTTGACGTGGAATATGATCGTGGCTTGAGCTGACGTGGCTATAACACACACCATTTTGGCGAGCGCAGTCTGTGTTGAGAGCAGAAGTTGCGATGGATGATTGAACGTCGGACACGACCCGTTTTATGCACAATGCGGCCCGTGTTGGAGTAAACTCTTTGGCAGTTTCGGGCTCCTTGGTCTTCTATTTGAATTCTTTGCAGTTTTGAGACTCTTTTGCTTGAAAGTTAACCAACAGAGAACATATGGATAGTTTCTGAATCACATATAAAATATAATGAATTAAAAATGAAAATAATGAATAAACCTATACTAAATGCCACAAAATGATATAATATGGATGCATGCAACATGTATATTTATGCTCGCATCAACAACAACGAAGTGTGTGCATTATGTAATTTGCCGAAAGGGACGCAATCTATTGGGTGCAAATGGATATTCAAGAGAAAATACTGTGCTGATGGTTCTCTTGATAGTCACAAACCAAGATTGGTGGCCAGTGGTTATACTCAAGAAGTCGGGATTGATTTTCAGGAGACTTATTCTCCGGTGGCTAAGTTTGCGTCGATTAGGACGATCTTAGCTAAGTAGCATATATGAATTTGGAGTTATTCCAAATGAACGTCAAGATAACGTTCTTGAATGGATACCTATCTAAAGATATATATATGTGACAACCTGAAGGGTTTCAGGTGAAAGGTCAGGAGGATAATGTGTATAAACTCCAAAATCATTGTATGACATAAAGCAATCATCTAAATAAATGGTTCATTTTGATTTAGGATGAACAATTGGGATCATTGTGTCTACATCAAGAAGAGTGGAAACAACTTTGTGATATTGTCACTATATGTATATGACATATTGCTTGCCAGAAATGACGTAGAGTTGCTCAATGAAGTGAAGGATAAATTGAGCAAATGATTTTAAATGACAAATATGGGTGAGACCTTCTATGTACTGAGTATTCAAATTAGTAGTGATAGAAACTTAAGAAGCTTAAGTTTAATCAGGAATAATACATTAATCAGATACGGAGTAGGTCCGAGATGCAGAATAGCAGTCCGACACTGACACCACTAGTGATTGTCCAAATGCAGGCAAGATCCTTTGGGTGAGCCTTATGAAGAAGTAGTGGGCAGCCTAATATTTTCAATGCTCTTTACGAGACCCAATTTGGCTTATGCGGTAGCTTGATTAGAAGATATTAAAGTAATCTTAAAAAGGATCATTGGGAAGCCATTAAGATGATGCCATGATATTTGAAGGGCACGGTATAATTGAGATTGACCTACTAAGCTGATACACTCGAGGTAGTAGGGTATTCGAATATAGACTTTGACACTGATATAGACGATCACAAGTCTGTAGGATCTGGATGGCACCAGGGGGGGGTTGAATTGGTGTATAAAGATTTTACTCTCTTTTACTTAATCTAGATGAGTTATATCAGCGAAAGCTTGCACATGCAAAAATAACAAACAAAGAGAAAAGAGTAGAGAGAAAACAAACAAGTAGACAAACGCAAGGTTTGTTGACGAGGTTCGGCCGA
>LTAE01003334.1:0-32104 GCA_001647135.1 Pontederia paniculata
ACAACTCTACTCTTACACTTTATTACTTGTTCGACTAGTGCACTTGCTAGCATTTTGATTTGCGTGTTCAGCATTTTTCGCATCAGTTCTCTTATCTTTTAATTTGTTGTCACTGATGTTTTTCTCTCCTGATTAGGGGTGGTACCGGAACGGGGCGGGGGCAGGGAGTATCCACCCTATCCCCGCCCCGTCACTCGTCCCTGTCCCCCCGCCCCCGTCCCCGATCCCCGGGAGGGGGACAAATTGATCCCCGATCCTCATCCTCGACAGGTCCCCGAATTCTCCCGCGGGACCCTAATCCTTAATCCTTTTCTCTTGTTAAGTAGTATAGCAACAAAATGATGCTTTTTAAGGTTAATTTTAATTTTTTAATTTGAGTTATGATAATCAAATATAGTCTAATACCATATAAGATTTATTTATTATCATTTTATAAGCACATAGATCAATACATAAAGTTGTGAAATAAGTGACTATAAATAGTGAAAGTAGGAGACATTCATCTAACCATAAAAGCAAGAAACTAGATGATATAACAAAGGCATATCAAATTATGATGTTCAATATAGGATTTCGCCAAAATGAAGAGACAATGCCATCAAGTCATATAATACAAAATCCAAATGATATTCAACAATCTTTACATCTTGAAAATGTTAAAAAGTTTCGATAACTCAAAGCAAGTTTTTGATCTTGATGATACTTCACTTGGATAACTCCTACAAAAAAAATGAGAAATCAATTAATGATACCATTGCAAAAACCAAAAATAAGTAATATTTATCATTCATTATTTTACCACATTATCATTCAACAAAAAAACTTTATATTCATGTTATTTCACTTCTATGTCTCCTACAAAATGAAAAAGCAATTAGTGATATCATTCAAAATTAGAAAAAAAACTAGTGTTTTACATTCATTCTTTATATATTGTCATTCAATATTATCATCCTCGTCAATAGTTTGAAATTGAGTCTGTTTTTCGAAAGAACCTAACAAGCAAAAAGTATAATATTTAGCTCTAAGTTAAAGAAAGCATAAATAATATATAATACAAAATAATATCTTTCATTGTAGTCTGCAACCAATCTTGACAACGCATTAATGTTTCTATTGTGTTTTCATTTAAATCGCTTTGATTTGGACTTATCACACGTCCACCAATGCTAAAGACAAATTTTGATGAAACTGTTGAAATAGGAATGGCAAAAAAATCTTTTGCAATATTTTGCAAAGTTGGATACTTCACTCCAATTTGTTTCCAATAACCCAATATGTCAAATACTTCATTTGGTTTCGAAAGCAAAATAGGCTCCTATAAGTAGCTTTCTAATTCAGACTTGAAATTGTTCTGCAAAAAAATATCTTGTACAAATTGAATATAATCACATTCCCATACATCTGATTTCTTTTGAGAAAGATCTACTTCCATCAAAGATTGTGATGAAGTTGAATTACGGGTGCTTTTATCCTTGTCTTGGTATTCAACAACCAAATCTTCACATAACTTAGTCACTTTTTTTTTCAATTCGTTAGTCCATTCTCCTTCATATATCAGTGGAAAAAATAATTCAGCAACTTGATCTTGTATCTATGATCCAAAACAATTTCAATTGCCATCACCCCATTAATCATGCTCCAATACTTATCAAACTTTTCTATCATGCTTAAAGTCATTCTTTCAATGACTTCACTAGAAGAAGAAAGTCAAGATTTTATCCATTATCTAATTCACAAACTTTTGGAAAATATATGTTCAAAGTTCATAATTAGAACTCGAGAACAACTCAGTTACACCATAAAATACTTTAACTTTTCACAAAATTCTAATGCTATTTTTCAGTCCTCAAGAGAAGAACAAGTCTTAAAATCAGAATCACGTTGTTTCAAGCGACAAAAGACATCTTTGTATGGTAAGACAAAAGCAATCATCAAATATGTTGAATTTCATCTAGTCTTACAATCTTCGATAAGCCCCCTTGAATATGCAATATTTAATTGTGTACATGTATCTCCAAATTTTTGCTCCCATTTTGGTGTTGCAACTCAATATGCAACACTAACTCTGATATTATTTATAGCATCTTTGATAATAATCAGTCTATTTTTAATAATTAAATTCAATATATGAGCACAAAATCGCATATGGAACAAAGTCCCTCGTAAAATAAAAGAACTATATGAAATTTTATCGAAAATGCAATCAATCATGGCGTCGTTTGAGCTATAGTTGTCCACTATTAAAGTTGACATTTTTCCATCTAACTTTCAATCAATCAAGCATTCAACCAAATAAGTGAAAGAACTTGATATGTATGCGGTGTAAGAACATAAATGAACCTAAAAGACATAATACATAATGCATATTTAATGTCATTTTCATCCAGATATCAAGTAATTATAAAACAATATATAATTAACAATAGACAAAGTGATTACCCTAGAAGTCAATGCTGCAAAATCCAATTATTATCAATAAAATGAGCTATCAGAGTCATGTACCCTTGTTTAGATTATTTGATGTCCACATGTCTATAGTGATAGCAACACGACTTGAATAGTTAAAGAGTTTCAGCACTTTGGATTTTTCATTCTCATATAAGTCCATGATATCATTCTTTATGGTATTACGCGAAACCAATTTGAATAGCAGTTGCATAGCACCATAAAACCTTTTAAATCTATAGTGATCAACCATTGAAAGTGGGTATTCATGTTGCACAAATTCCCTCCTTGTAATATCTCAATTAAATGAATAATTATCGATAATGAATGTGTCATCTTTGTCTCCTACACAACTTGATTTAGCAAAGTTTTGAGTATTGATTGCCTTGTAACTCTCTTGATATAAAGCTTGCAGGACTTTATACGATCATGCAAGTGTTTGGTTTCATAATTGATCTCCCCATCCAATTTTTGCCAAAATATTTGCATATTGTCTTAAACTTGCCATCTATTTTGAATAGCAGTTGCATAGCACCACAAAACCTTTTAAATATATAGTGATCGATCATTGAAAGTGCGCATTCATATAGCACAATCGCATGCACAAATTCCCTCATTGTAATATCTTGATTAAATGAATAATTGTCGATAATAAATGTGTCATATTAGTCTCCTACACAACTTGATTCAACCAAAGTTTTGAGTCTTGATTGTCTTGTACCTCTCTTGGTATAAAGCTTGCAAGACTTTATACGATCATGCAAGTACTTGGTGTAGGATCTGGATGGCACCAAGAGGGGGGGGGGGTGAATTGGTGTATAAAAATTCTTACTCTCTTTTACTTAACCTAGATGAGTTATGTTATTTTAGCGGAAGCATACAAAATGCAAATGCAAGTATATAGAGAGAGATCAGAGAGAACAAACAAACACAAACACAGAGTTTGTTGACGAGGTTCGGCCGAACTCCTGGCCTACGTCACCGCTCCGGTCTTCTCGCACTGAGATCTCCGGAGATCACTACTTCCTTCTTCAAGGGCAAAGGCTCCCTTACAACAAGAAAATGGAAATAATTCAGCACAAATTATTTACGAAAGTGGTTATTGGGGTAAGCTTTTCGAGAACGGGGTCAACCTAAATAAGTGTACCTTTTTTCTGTCATCAGTAGTCAACATCACGATCAATCCTTTGATATGCAACAAAACGAATACCAAAATTTACAGATTGAGTTGGACGTACATGACAACTATTAAAGCGAGCATTTTCAAACAAAAAACTGCTTCCATTTGGGTTCTTAGTGAAGAGTGATCCAAATGTAGTTGTTGGGGCTATATATGCTAGTCCAAATGTAGAGGTATTTGTTGGTGTAGATGCAGATGAGTATTTAGGACGATAATAAAAAAAAAAGTGATCCATTATCCATGCTTCTAAGTATCATCATCACATTGCATAAAGGACCAAAGGTTATTTTTATCCTTGAATGACTCCTTATTGCAAGTTTCATTTCAAGAACGATGTTAGGAACTTTCTCACATAACTTTGCCTAACACTCTTCCCGAGAATATATAATGAAATTCTTACATTTTTTTCCTTGACAATAACTCATCTATGATGTTCAATATCTTCTTCCCTGCTCTACGAGATCAACCACAACTTGAAAGGCTTCAACATAAGCAATGTTCCTACATGAGGTAGGTTCCTACGTGAGGTAGGAACAAAAGAACTAGAGCACGACCTATTTCCAGTAGATGAAGAAGGTTGAGCTTCAAGTAAGATTGAGTCAAAAATTTACAGTAGTACCTGAAGTTGGGCTATCAAGTGGAGAAACAAACGTATCTTGCTCAAAAAAACTCATTCGTCGCAAAAGAACCGGTAGAAGTGGATGTATTACTTTGCCCCATGTTGTCATTCTCGTTGAAGTTAATGCCTTCTAAATTAGTTTGTCCATTACCATTTTCATCATCAAACTCAATTTGTTGCGACATAGATGTGGTAAGACCATGTCTTCTAGTAGTGATTATTTTAGAAAATAGTAAGGTCATATCGTCATAGAGGGAAAAGGAATTGTCCTTAATATTGGGGATCGAAAAGCACCAAATTTGATGACTTATTAAGGAAATGAATCAAATCACAAAACAACATAGAAGATAAGAGGCCGCAGATGCTTATGTTCGCGATACAAAGTTCATGGTGCATAACTTTTTTTTTTCAGCCTATTCGAGTGAGTGGCGGATTTGGATGGACTTGGATGTTGGGGAGATCCATAGATCTGGATAGAGTCTAATCTTATTTATTGTTGCTTTCTCCAGACCTTTGGGAAAAGCATGAAAAAAAAGGCTCGAATGGTATGAGTAGGTGGATAGGTCGATGCCACCTATATACCCCAAACCTTTTTAGTTTGTTTATCTCTTTGACATAATGCGTGCTAGCTTGATAGATAAAGTTTAACATTGGTAATGACATATTTGTATCACGAATATGCTACGTAATCCTATGGAGTTTAATCAGTACTTTGTTACCCACATAGCAGCATCTCCAATAGGAGTATTATGTTCGCTATCACATCCCCATCCAGTGTAGTTAGCTAAAGTTTTAATAAGTTGAAAGATTTTCTCAAAATTTTCAAGCTATGCTCAATATGATACACATCAAACTTTTCTTAAATCCTTTTTGTGATATCACTGAATATTAGCTGCATTCTTTTCCATGTTTCATTTGAAAGCCATTGTTATAGTTTCCCTCAAAGTTCTCTTGCTTCATGAGGTCGATAAAGATAGCATCGACTTCATCATTCCAATTAACTATCTTATTTTAACATGTCGAGCCATTTTTGTTTGACGGATTGCTTGGCCCTCATCATTCCTTGGATCATTATTCAAAAAAGTTCAAGTAACATAAAAATGAAACACAACAACATGATCGAACACAACATAGAATCGTAAGATGTTCATTTCAGACAACACATGACAATAATATAATTGTTTTGTGAACGAATCTAACTCATGCATAAAGGCAACAATTGCGGTAATTAATGGATCTACGTCATGAAAAACAAGGACTAACGATGATGGATCTACGTCATGAAAAACAAGGACTAACGATGATGGTCTACAAAAACTTTGCAATAGTGACAAAATTCGCATAAGAGAATAAATGAATAAAATAAATACAAAGATAACTTGATTGATAAAGGAAATAACCATAATCATACTCAGGAAATGATATTAACAATAAACAAGATGTCACGATACCATATCAAATATGAAATAGAGAAAAAAGGATTAGTCATAAATATTTACAGATGCTCATGAGGAAAGAATGACAGGCTATTGTGAAAAGATAAAAAAAGAAAGTTAGGGCAAGACTAGGTGTGGTATAAATTCGCCTATGTAATTTTTATTCAATGATGACACACCTACCCCTTTCCACTTGGCAACAAGAAAGAAACAAATTATGCATTTTGTAAATACTTAGAAATAAAATTAATCTCATTTTTCTTCTCACATTAGATCACCGAACTATAATTCAAGTATATATTCTTAGACCATTTTAATGGTTGTTTTCTTGTAATGTATGGAATACAACCACAATCCAAGCTATATTCATGGGTAATCTCATTAGAAATTACTCCTTCATGTTATATGTTCAACAATTACATGAGGTTTGGTAACAAGTTCTAAAATTTAATATATTCATTTGTACAAAATCATTCTCAAGAATATTTTTATGGGATACATCTCATCTTTTCTATTTAAAAAAATATAAAGATAAAGCACATATATAGTAAGTTAACTTTTATGAGGAAAATAATAAGAATTGAGATAAATCATCATGATAATAATCCGATATTCAAATAAATCAAAAGTTTAATTTTTAGAATAATAGTTGATTCATCAATTGATCAATTAAAAAAACTAAATGGGTTAGTGAAATAAGAAATCATTATGAAGGAAAACCAAATGTACCATCTTCCGTTATGGTTGTCTACCCTTTGGCATCCCCCTTTGGGCAAATTCCATAGTATGAACTGTCACACACTCAAGTTTTCAAGGTTATACATTCAGAATTTATCCATTTATTACATGGAACTAACAATCAAAATAGGCATATCATAAATTCTTATACAACTACAACGAAAATACAATTTGCTTTTGGCAAGATGATGCTATCAACTTGAGAGTAACATGTATATCTCCAGTGTTAACTTCCATAATCAATGTGTGGCCTTAGCCTTTTCCCTTACCAAAGAGTCTAAGTAAATCTAAAATCTTTCAAGACATGAATGCCTTTACATAATTTTGGTTCCTTCAAACCACATGAGAAATGAAAGCATATACTTGGGGAAAGGAAGTTATTATTATTGCAATTAGCATGTTACAAGATAAAATGTAGGCATTATTTAGCCTTTTCATTTGTTTTCTCTCTAGCCATTTGTCAAACAATTGACAAGCCTATATATAATCCTCCACTCGGTATTTAAGGGAACTATTCCATATCCAATTACAATTGTATAAGGACTTTTATTGAACACCCTTTGACTTAAATTAACTTCCTAAAAACCCCCAACCTCCACTCTGTAACCGCCACCACATGTCCCTCAACACTGACTTGCGCCCGTGTAAAGGTACTTTGTACGCCCAACCACGAGCACATTATTCCTAGGTGCACATTGACACACTCCCCCTATCCGATGCCCACTCATTGCACCGACCTTTAGCCTTTCCCCACATCCAACACTGTGCATGAGGGTCTTCCATCCACCATTTCCAGTCATTTTCTTGTTGAAGCCGTCCACATGAGTATAATCTTGTAACCTCCACTACCCTCTAATGCATCACTTGGCCGTGCCCTATGTCTTGGCTTGACAGAGCCTTGCAACTCTTCCCCACTCAAACCGCTGCCATCCCGACAATGTTTACTTGGCTGCAACATGTCTTAGAATCCAACAAATGAAAATCATCCCATGTTCTATGAAGAACCTCCTACCTTTTCACCCTTCGGTACTTCTGCCACACCAAAAATATCCTTCCTGCATCACCATAGATCCTCCAACATATTAATCCCATATCGTGTCTGTCTTTTTGCCAAAATCTCCATTGGCTTCTTCTGGATTCCCACAGAAATACCTTTTTCTTGTAGCACACTAATTAATTTCCCATCAATCTACTACTTCAACTTTTCCCTTGGTCAATATTTCCATTTGCTGACAATGAATGTTACTTTATCTTTCCGGAAGCCCACATCCCAAAACCAACGATGAACTCCATGTTCCCTTCTCTTCAATCCCCGAAAACCCTTCTTGCATAAGTATATAACTCATCTTCGCAACCCACGGACTATCAAGGACTTGATAACATCCTCGACTCCTTACAAGATTCTGCCGCATGTTGTCCGCCTCATGCCATGCCCATCCAAATCCCCTTAATAAGGAGTGGCGGCCCTTTCGAAGCCATCCTGAAGGCAAAGTTGGATGCCTCTCATATGTGATGCGAAAAAGCACACGTGTAAAAATACTCGGCAAGTGTACCGATTGCTCAAGTAATAAAGAGTGAATACAAAGTTGTCGATCCCACAGAGACTAATGAAATTAAATCTGAAATCTTATTTGAAAACTTGAGAAAGGAAAGTTTTAAAAATTTGTTTTGAAAAGATAAAAAAAAAGATAAAATAAAGAAAAGATAAAAAAGATGATATCGAAGTTTTTCAAAAGATAGATAGATAAATAGATTAGGTTGGTTAGGGATAGAAATATGTTTCACCACTGTTATCTTTTGGATATAATCAATAAAAATCTCTAAAGGTTGGATGGCAGAAAGATTGATTCAAATTTATAAGACTCCTTTCGGATGACTTAACTATTCTAATCATAATTCAATCAGGAATATGTGAAAACATTAATTCCAAAATTAATTAAGTTAAAATGCGATGAAATCAAATCCTAAATTGCTAGGCCTCTCTCGAGTGAATAGCAACCTACAATCTATGAATTATGAAGACAGATAGACATAGATCCTTGCATCATAACAAGTAAATCCATGAAAACGGCCGAAAAAGTATGCAGGAAACGGCCCGCGTTGCGTACAAAACGGACCGCTTTTGGCCTGTGAAAAGCNACAGATAGACATAGATCCTTGCATCATAACAAGTAAATCCATGAAAACGGCCGAAAAAGTATGCAGGAAACGGCCCGCGTTGCGTACAAAACGGACCGCTTTTGGCCTGTGAAAAGCGTTGCTCTTTAATGATGAGAGAGAATACAATCGAGTTGGCTACAATCGCGACCGCATTCGTCTCAGATAAAAATAATTAAAATAGTTGGGAAACGACAGGACTGGGCGCGTGAACAACACGACCCGAGTCGGCTTTAAGAGAAGACACGATCGAGTCTATGAGGATCACGACCGCGTTCTCAAGGAAAATAATAAAAATGGCTGCGCATAGGGCTCGAAAAATAAGGAGAAGAACACAGTCGAGTCTGTGAGGATCACGATCGCATTTTTCACTGTTTAAAATATTCTAGAAAAAGCGCAAATGGACGGCTTCGAATATAGAGAAAATGGACCTGTTACGTCAACACAGCCTGTTTTGTTCCCGGCCAAAAACAAATATTTCGAATATAAAATTCCGAAGAAAACCAGACACGAAAATTAAGAGTAAAAACACTAACAATATCTCATGATTAATGTTAATAAATTACTCAATAATCATAATAAAATATTCAGATGCAAGTTCATCCAATAATTCAGAATAAAATAATTCAAAAGACTAACAAGGTTTACATAATTCTTCCCTAACAAATAAACTAAACTAAAGAAAAGAAACTATTACTAACAAATTCTGTAGAACTTTGTCAGGAATTCGTCGTCGGGTCTCCTCCTCTCCACACCAGGGTTGCAGGCAGAAAACTTGAATCTTCAATTCAGGGATATCTCTCTAGGGTTACAAAGGTTCATATTTATAGGAAAAAGTTGACCTGAGGACTCTAGATCGAATGGTTAAAATTAAATGTTTTTGTCTTGCACATTAAGTTATCATCGTCGTCCTTTCTGCCGAATCGCCTTTTTATGTCAGAACACGGCCCGCATTGGGAGCAAAACGGCCCGAGTTGAGCTGACATGTCGTCTGATTCTACACGATTTTGAACGCAGACGGTTTTGACGTCATTGTTGACACGTGGCATCTTCTGATTGGGCGAAGTCACCGTTTTGACGTGGAACATGGTCGTGGTATCGATCTAACATGGTGTGAACATGGCCCATTTTGGTAAGCACGGTCTAAGTTGAGAGTAAGAAATTGCGGCCATTGATTGATGAGCAAGACACGACCCGTTTTTGACTGAACGCGGCCCGTGTTGGAGTTAAATTCTTGGAAGTCTCCGACTATTTGATCTTCTATTCGTGTTCTTTGGAGTTTTGAGACTCTTTTGCCTGAAAATTCACCAACAGAGAACATATGGGTAGTTTCTGACTCATAGATAAAATATAATGAATAAAACATGAAAATGATAAATAAACCTATACTAAATGCCAAAAAATGATATGACATGGATGTGTGCAACATGTATATTTATGCTCGCATCAATATGTCACGTCGGCACTGCTTCCTCCTCCTCGGTGGCCACTATTGCGTTCAAGTCCTTGGTCTTCCACAATTTATTATGAGACGTGGCTCGCCACACCTAAAACACACCAATTTCCATCTTTGTTGTCGGCCTTGTCCTGCTTGGCCTTTGCCTCGAACTTCCCATCCTTGTCAAGGTGAGGTTTGTCTCTCCCCCAATGGATAATTTTCTCAGTGATTTTTTCTTGATGGATTTTTTTTAAATCCATCAACTTTTTAGTCTGAATCATCGCCTCAGACAAGGAATATATGTCCCTCGCCTAAATTTCCTTTGTTGCCCAACCCTGCAACTGTCCATGAAGTACAATAGTTGCTCTTCTTAAGGTAAATCGTCAACTTCCAATGATGTTGAATGAAAGTAGCGTCAACCTCTAAATATCACACCGTTATTCTTGGAGGCGTCTTCTACAATGTTCATGCCTTGAATTCCATTTCAAGTCTCCACATGAACCCATCAAAGACTTTGACAACCCGTGCACCTCCATACTTTGTTGGTTTTCGCGTGATCATGTGTTTGAATCTCATTTCAAATCTCCACATGAGCTCATTAAAGACTTTGGCAACCCACACAATAGTCGACAAATTTCCTTTGTACTCTAAAATTTTGAGTACCGCAGCCCACACTACCATATGCCTTTAGCACTAAGATCTCTACTTCTAATAATTTGATTTTCTCCCGGTGTTGTGCATCGTCCGAGTCAACATTTCATTGGTGACCCACAACACATCTCTATTTACCTCTAGAGATTCCAAGCATTTGGAGAGGTCACCATAATTCAACAAACGTTCTTCAATTGCCAAAATGTGTTCCAACAATTCTTGATGCGCCATGCCCTGCAATGTTTCTTCCAAGGAAGTTGTAGTTCCTATGGTCTAGGTATCATGCACCGCCTTCTTTTGCCCCTTTCGACCATGTCTTCTCTCGGTACCATCTCCTGATTTTGCAATGAAGATAACCGACAACTATACCAAATGTCATGCCCTCAAGTTTTTCAACTCAGAAATTAGCGTGTAACATTAGCCTTTTCCTTATCGAAGAGGCTAAGTAATCCTAAAACCTTCCAAGACATCAAAGTCATTACACAATCTCGGATTCTTCAAAACACAAGATAAATGAATGCATATACTTGAGGAAAGGGAGTTATTATTATCGCAATTAGCATGTTAAAGGATACAATGTAGCTATTATATAGCCTTTTCATTTGTTGTCCCTCTCTCTACCTATTTGAGAAACACTTGACATGCTTATATGTAATCCTCCACTTAGTAGTTAAGGAAACTACCCCAATTGATAACTACTCAATTAGAATTGTCTAAAGGCTTTTATCGGGCATCCTTTGATTTAAATTAACTTCCTAAAAACTTCCAATTGCTACACTGCAACCATCGCCACATGTCCCTGAACGCTGACCTACCCCCAATTACAACTGCTTTGCATGCCTAGCTGCACACGTGTTTTTCCTGGGCATGTGTTGACGCATGCCCCGCATCTTGACGCTCGCTCGCTTCACCGTTCCTTGGCTTTTCCTTGTGCCGCACACCCTGCACGAGAGTCTTCTGCCCATATTTCTAAGTCATTTTCTCGTTAAAGCCGTCCACATGAGTATTACCTTGTAATTGCCACTTCCCTCTTATGTGTCACTTGGCCATGCCCTATGTCCTGGTTTGGTAGAGTTTTACGGTTCAGTCATGTGTATGCTCAAATTTCCTACCGTATAATTGGTGATATACTATTAGTATTTTCAACTTCATATAGTTGAATTGTGTAAAATGAAAAATCAGAATGATCTTTTGGGATCCATTTGCGAGTGAGAACTAAGGATAAAACTAGTTTTAGTTCGTATTAGTTATGTCGAACACGATCCAAACTTAGTTAGAATTGAGTTTTGATCAAACTATCAAAACACTAATTTTGGAAAAAATGAATTTGGTTCCACCAAGTTTCCATTTTTTTTGCTTTTAATTTTTTTTTTGCTTTCAAATGTTTTTACATTTCTTTCTTTTTTTAACTTTATTTATTGGGTATTATACTTTTATATTATCTTAGTTTTTTTAATTATTTTAATTAACTCAATTAATATAATATTACACCGAGTTATATTATTATATTTAATTAAGTTATGAATAAAATATTTGTACAACTTTGTAAATTACAGCACAATCCAATAGCCAATATTTTCATAATCGGATCGGACAACGAATCGGATTGCCTACTGGATCATGGTTGAACCGGTTCAATCATGATTAAATCATTTTTTATTAAAATATGTTAATGATATATAAAAGCATGCATAATAGTAATAAATTATTCATCATTGAAACTTTTAAATGAATAAATCAACACACATTAATTCATTATATATAACATATTGAAGAGATTTAAGAAAATACTTACATACAATTAAATAATGCAATGAACTAAATATTTAGTCTGATAAAGATAATAATGAATATTATGCTTAACATCTTTAGTTAAATGAAACTTGACGGTTTATTATAATGCAAAAAGGAACATGAACAAAAGATGTTAAAAATTAAAATGACATACGAAATCTTAAATTTTTATTGAGCTAACTATAACTTAAGTTTTCACAAAAAAATTAATAACTCATGAAATAAAAATTCAAATATTAAAAGAAATTCTTTTGATAGTTCATCAAACAAAAGTTTAAATATCAAATTGAATTTTTTTAATATTTGATCTACAATGGATGTTATCTTCATTACTCATCATCATGATCATCTTCATCTCCGTCTCCATCTTCAAACTCGTGATCTTCTCAAAAAAAGTGAAAAGAATTTTATTTTCTTCTATAAACAAGAAGACGAGCTAGGATTAAAAGAAACCAAAGAAACAAGAAGATTGCAGCAAACAAAAGGAATGAGATGAAATATGTTTGTGGCGGATGATTTTTGGCTTTTATTTGTCTTTGTTCTTATCTTATTTTTTTCCAATATTACCCTTAAAGTCCTAGGAAAATATTAAAAAAACTATAATTTAATCAGGTTGAACCAATTAGGATGGCCCAATCAGTTCTTTCCGGTCCAATCCAGCTACGCCCGATTTATGGTTAATTCTGATTTTTAATATTGAGATGGATCAGATTTACTACCTATTCGTGGTTGAACCAGTTCAACCAACCAATCCGAACTTGTTTTCAAAATATTACCAATAGCACTCACATAATGTATGTTAATATGGGTCTATGAGCACTTGCATGCACTAACAAACCTAGACAATAACGTGAGAAGAAGTGTGTTGTTGTAATTTACAACGTTGCACATTTCATATATCTCTTAAGTTATTATTTGACATTTGATTTTTTTTCTCATTTTATTTTTTATTTTTTTAATGTTGCTCATTTTCTTAACTTACGTGTTGTAATTTTTAGTTAATTCATCTTTTAAAATATCTTAATTATTTTATTTAATATGCGAAGTTATTATTTTATATAATATATTACATTAAGGTATTGGCTGAATTTGTATTTGCTTCTATCTTATTTTTTTTTGTTTTTACATTACTTTACATTTGTAACTTTATTTTTTATTGTTATTTTTTTATTATCTTAATTACGTTTTTGTGTTAATTTGTTAGCTAGCTCATCTTTCCTCAAATTATAAAAAAGTTTTGTTTAATAAGTGAAGTTATTACTTGATGTAATATACTAAATTATATTTTTTAAATTATATTTTATGTTTTAAATAACCTAACAATTATTGGTAGTAGTATTTGAAAGCAAATAAGTAGTATCAATATATATTATATTCTGATTGTATAAAATAAATAATAATCAATTACAAAATTATATATTTGATTTAATATTCTTATCTTTTTAGAAAATAAAATTTTCTTTAGTTCTAAAATTTTATTCAATTACTCATCCAACTAAAATCTCTAAATGCAAATACTATTATAGAACTTGTTTATTTAATCGATTAGTTCTCAGAGAGCTAATAAAAGTATATGTTCTTACATCCAAAGGCCATCTTGAAGTTAGCTCACCCTAACTTTATCATTTCGGGGTAAGCACATGTGACACCCAAATAGCATGATGACTTGATAAGGTTCCTAAGAACACAATTTTAATCCATAAAATCATACGAGTTTAAGACATTCGAGCATTAAACTAAGTTGACTCAGTTTAGAATTGGATTAGATAGTAAATTCGGGTAGGCCTTAAATTTAATAGAATCGAGTTGAATCAAATAGATTAGGCCAATTTCACATAGAGAATCAATTATTTTAATTATGATATATATTTAACTAAGATTTGATTATTATAATTGGAAAGAAATTATGGATCTATGGATGAGAATAATATATTATGCTTTTATCTTATGTATGTGAGTTGAAGTATGAAGTATTAACTCTTGAAATCTTAAGAATATTGACTAATGTTTTTTTTTAATAAAAAGTCATTAGTGTACAATATATTTTTCTATTTTATAAATGTGTACATATATTTTACTAAAATTTATAAATTTATGTCTCGAGTTTATCAAATATAAGATAAATTTATATGGTCCCTCGATTTTGAAATTGTTTGATGTTTATCCTCATATTTCTCTATCTGCTGACAACTAAGCATGAGTTTATGCTTGTTGGGGGACCTAATCCAACACCTTAGAGGATTCACAACATCTCAGTCCTTGGTAAGATGCACTTCACATCGAATTAATGTGTGCACTGAAAAAAATAGGTGGTGTGTACGCAAAAAATTATAGAATTTCAAAGGTCCTAGGATCAAATTCTAAAGTCAACACTATTATAAGAAGTTTAGTCTTTTCGCTCCCCATCTTGAACTAGATTAATTAGAGGTTATAACAATATTTTAAAAAATAAGATAAAGTGTACGAGGTTTTATGTCTGATGTATAAGCAGGGCCCCTACCCCCTAATTAGGTTGTCATTAAAAAAAGTTTGGTGCCAAAATCTATGTGTTTATATTATATTATAAACTTTGATTATCTAATCTAATTATTTATATTTCCCTTTATATTTACTTCTTTTTATAATTAGTGATACAAATCATTTATAAATTGGTGGTCAATGACTTCGATTTTCATTTCGAACTTTCTAATTAATAGTGTTAGTTTATACCATCAAGTAAAGCAAGAAAATAGACAAATTCCAAAATGAATTCCACTCGACCACTCAATATTTTTACATAGAAATGATAATGTTGCTCTTCATTTCGATTTTAGAATTATTGATAATATTTAATTTATTATGATATCGAAATTAGAGATTTTAAAATTAATTTTCGTCGTAGTTCATATTAAAAATTATTATTTTTAATTATTTACGCGTTGAGCTTTGATTTTGATTTAAATAAAAAGTTTTAATGGTCCACAACGTCAGGAGTATTATGAATATAAAAATAAATAAATTATTCTATCGACTTAAACTTTTAAAATTATTGATAACATACCTAATTTAATAAAAATATATTTTCAATTTATTTGTAGACATTTTTTTATGTCAAACTGACGGTACATTTTTTGTTTGTATATGTTATATGATGTTAATATAATTAGTCTTTTGAGATTATTTTACCATAAATCGTAACTCTTTAATAATAAATATAATAGTTAGTTATTCTGAGGTATTTATTTTATTTTATTGGCCTCCTCTAAAATATGTATTCGGCTATGTTCGCGATCGAGATAGTTAAATAAAGGATTTGATCATTAATTTTTAGTTATTAAATAATTTCATAGAATTATTAAGATTTATAAATTTGATGCTCATAAATCAGTTCATTAATTTTCGAATGGTGTTTGTGCACATTTATTTTGTTCTTTGAAGAGGAAGACGTCTATTACAGGAAAAGAAAGACTCCATTTAAGTTCCCATTGGGGAAATAACTCTTCTGCAGCTGCAGCTGCCGTCAGCTAAACCCCATGCATGCAGCACGTCTGTTAAAAGGAGAAGAATTACTTGTCCTCTTCCAATACGATATCAGAACCCATGCATGCAACATTTGTTTTTTTTTTCTTTCAAGCTTTCTTTCAGCTAATTTACGAAAGCTTTGACAGTGAAGATACAGGGACAATTTCAACTCAAAAATCAATCTTAATTTTCTCTCTGCTAACAGCTACGACATGACTAATCCAATTTCAAAATTAGACTTTAAAGTTAATCTCCTGTTGACGCTTATAAAGTTATATCTTATGACCAAAGATTTAAGGGTTCATTTACCATTTTGATTTAACAAGAGTAATAGCAACAAAAAAAAAAGGGTTGACAAGAGCTTGGTCAGCATCGGGAAGGGACTCCATATAATTTTTAATTCACGGTGCATGTTACCAAGAAACATTAAAGTCATCTTCGCTTGGTTCTCTCTCGAGAAAACATTTCAAGCTTTCAGCTTACCAGTCCACACCATTTGTCATGCATGAAAAAAGCCACAAGTCAGAGCTTCCCTTTTGGAGATCACTTTTGCAACATTAAAAGAAATTCAATATTAAACAACCCCCAAAAATTCAAAACTAATCCAGATGTCTTCCCTCTTTCGACCCTCTAATTAACGTTTCCACAAGTATTAAGAAGTAGATCTTGTACAAATCCATGAATTCCATTCAATTACTCATGTGAAGGTAGCAGTTGGAGTGCATTAACTAATTAAGTCGCATTTGCATGCATATAAGATCTACCCATGCTCCTCTCCATTTCCATCAACCTCTTCTGTACCTCTCACTATTATACTCGTGCTGCCCCATGGCTTCCTTCATCTCCTCCACCACGTTTCTTCTTCTTCTTCTTCCTCTAACTCTTCCTGGGTTTTCGCAAGCTCAAGTTGCAGTAGAACCAGAACCAGTAAACAGCGACCCAGAAGCCAATGACGCCGGCCGCAAGGAGGTGGTGCCTGCAATGTTCGTGTTCGGGGACTCCCTCATCGATAACGGCAACAACAACAATTTAGCGACGTATGCCAAGGCGAACTACTACCCCTATGGGATCGACTTCTCCGGTGGACCAACAGGGAGGTTCTCCAATGGCTACACCATTGTCGATGAGATAGGTTACACATATAGTTTCTTATCATCTCACATGCATGTACCATTAAGTAAACCTTCGTTGCGATCTAAGTTTCCGGTACATGATCTTACTGCAGCTGACCTTCTCGGACTTCCTCTGGTTCCTCCATATTCCCAAGCTTCTGGCGAGACAGCCCTCCATGGCGTCAACTACGCGTCAGCTGCAGCTGGGATTTTGGACGTCACCGGCCAAAATTTTGTGAGCAGACGAGATGCATGCATGCAGTGGAAGATATGTGTGTTCGCTAATTAAACTCTGTTGCTGCATATATGCAGGTCGGAAGAATACCATTCAACCAGCAGATCAAGAACTTCCAGACCACTCTTGATCAGATCACGGACAACTTGGGCGCGGACGACGTCGCCAACGCCATAGCCCATTGCTTGTTCTTCGTTGGCATGGGGAGCAACGACTACCTGAACAACTATCTGGTGGCAAACTATAACACCAGGAACCAGTACAATGCCGAGCAGTACGCAGATCTCCTCGTCCAGCAGTACACACGTCAGCTTATGGTAATGTTCTTGATCTGTCAACTTTTCTGATACCAAGTATCTGTTCTTGGATCACTGTGACAATTTGCTTGCATGTTTCTATATGTAAGAGCCTGTACAACCTTGGAGCTCGCAAGTTCATCATCGCCGGAATCGGATCCATGGGATGCATTCCCAGCATTCTGGCGCAGGGACTTCTGAGCCGCTGCTCGCAGCCGGTCGAAGACCTCGTGTCCCCCTTCAACGAGAAGGTGAAGGCGATGGTCGCTACCCTCAACGTGAATCTTCCTCGCGCAAAGTTCATATATGTCAACATCTACGACATGGCCAAGGACATGATCAATCGCCCAGGATCTTATGGTAGTTAGATTTAACGCTGTTCTAAGATCAAGTACATGTTGGATATGGTTGCAAATATAAATGACATGCATGTTTAACTGCGTGCGCGCAGGGTTTACTGTGGTGGACCGCGCCTGCTGCGGCATCGGGCGGAACAGGGGGCAGATGACATGCCTCCCCTTGGAGACGCCGTGCGGGAACAGAGACCAGTACATCTTCTGGGATGCTTTCCACCCGACGGCGAAGGTGAACATTCTGCTGGCGCGGAAGGCCTTCAACAGCAACGGCAGCGACGTGACCCCAATGAACATCCAGCAGCTTGCCAACTTGGACCTCGAACCTAATTAGTTAATTAGCCATTTAACTTTTTTTATGTGTCTGTGGTGTAATCTCGGAGAGCAGATTGATGAACTTCTCTGGATGTTAGATTTGATTATTCGTCATGTAATCGCTATGAGGTGGAATGAGAAAGAAAAATTACGAGAAAACGGATGAAATTAAATAGCGATCCGTGTTCTTGGGCTTTTTAATTTGCTATGCAACTTTTTTCTCCATTTAAAACACAATTTTTACTTTGGAGATGTTTGATTCAAAACGAAGGTGCAGCTCAATGTGGTTTATAAATATTATATCATGGAAAAAAATATGCAGGCCCTTAACTTAATGTACGGTAACATATTATACCAATTAAGTTCAAGTGCGAATTGTTCCAGTCACACGACTATAGAGTATGTACACTATTGGGATTGCTCACAAACTTGTACACACTTCGACGTATATTTAAGATGGTAATGTTCGATTAGAGTTGGTAACTATTTATCTCTATAGGATCAATATAATGTCCCCAGAAAATCATCCGTCACTTGACATAATAATGTCTCCAGAAAAACCACCCGATCACGTGACATAATGTATTCTTAAAACCGCTACGATATACATACATAATAATATATTAGTTTTATAATTGACACATGACTATTCAATATAATGTGCAAATATATGAAACTTTTAAAATCCAAAACTCTTCATAACATAAAAAAATATACGAAAGTCTTACATCTGTTGTAATGTGACCAGTCGTGATTACATGGATCACGATCATGATGAGCATCGAGCTCGTCTCCGTTGATTGCGCAGCGACAGGCTTCGCCAGCTCGTCCGCAACGATGAAAGAAACGTATGTGCGCGTGCGATTTCGAATTGACTGCAGGTCCAAATATGGAAGGGCAGCGAGCGTGACCGAGGCGATGGCGGATGAACGAGCAAACAGACGGAATCACGAGATTAACGCACATAACGGCCAATCGACGGGGGTGGAGTGCAGCGTGTAAAAGTTTAGGGACGCGAGCAAGGAACCCCCATCCGATCGATAGAACTTCCTCTTTCTCTCCCTCTCATTATTTCATTGGTATCAGAGCGCCAACGACCGTTCCGCCATCGCTTCGGTGCCTACATCGATTGAGCACTCTTCTTTCTTCTCTGTGCTTCGCAATCACCTTCTGTCGTCACCGTGAACCTGCCCTCACTGCTCGTGCTGCTAATGGCCCCTCATATCGCTACTTCGCTGCTTGTCCTGGTGGCCGACGTTGAAGACGACGAGAAGGATCCGCACCTCCGCGAACAAAATCGACGGTCCAAGGGTCTTCGCACATATCTACCGACTGTTTCCGCACCTTCGAACTCGCCGGACGACCGACGAATCACCTTCGACGACGCTCCTCTGTTTTCACCGGTGATGGTACACACAGAGAAAAAGATGAACAATGTTCTTCTCCCCTCTACTCATTTTTGAGTCGTCCATTTATTTCTCCCTTATTTGATCATGACCGTAGATCACGTGATTTATTCCTAACTGCTAGATTTATTCTTAATATATTTAGATCTGATTGAACGTGAACCATAGGATCTAGATATGATATTTTATTTATATATGAGCCTTATATCTATTCTACTTTGATATTTTTATTCTATTCATGATTTAATCTCACACACAAATATTTGTTAGTTTTGATCCTGACCGTTATAATCCTATCCAAACTTGAACCATACAGTTTACTTATTTGATATGATCATAGTCGTAGATCTCATATGCTAGATCTATTTTTATCTGAACCCTTGATGTGTGTTTTGTTTTAATCTGAGCTGTCATAAGCTTATCTGAATATAGACTTTAGGATCTGATCTGATTAAATCTCAGTCATCTATTTAAATTTGTTGATGTTTTAATCTCTACCATTGATTTATATCTCATTTGATCTGAACAATTATAACTAAATTATATTTGCACCATTAGATCTTATTTGATTTCATTTTAATGATATAGTCCTGACCGTTTAGTTCTGAATTGATTTAGAATTTAAATTAGACTTTATTTATGCCATTACAATTATTTTTAATTATTGCAATTAATATTTGAGAATTATCGTTTATTATTATAATATCCGAATACAAATTTATTTTAGAAAATAAAATTTAGAATTTTCTTTAATTCGGACATAACAAAATTTGAAATATATTTTTTAAACATTTATTTCATTGTTAAAATTTAATTTTAGGATTTTTTTTATAATTTTTATTTTTTTGTCGAAATTATTTTCAGAAAATATAAATAAACTTTATATTTTTCTGTTAAAACTTTCCCAACAATTAGCAAATTTTAAAAAAAATATTAATAAACTTTATACTTTTTGTTAAAACTTTCCCAACAATTACTAAATTTTCTTGTCAAAATTTATATTCAGACTGAATATTTTTTTATAAAAAAACTTTGTATTTTTCTGATAAAATTTATTTTCGGACTGAATACTTTTTTTGGAAATAAATTTTATAATATTTTCTGTCAAAATATTTTTTCGGACAAAATAATCTTTTCTGTTAAAGTTTTCCCAAAAATTAGTATATTTTCTTGATAAATTTTTTTTTTGGACTGAATATTTTTTTGGACTGAATATTTTTTTGGAAATAAATTTTATAATATTTTCTGCCAAAGTAATTTTTCGTACAAAATAAACTTTATATTTTTGTTAAAATTTTCCCAAAAAATAGTATATTTTCTTCTTAAAATTTATATTCGGACTGAATATATTTTTAAACTTTGTATTTTTCTGATAAAATTTATTTTCGGACTGAATAATTATTTTTTTTTTGGACTAAATATTTTTTGGAAAATTAATTTTATATTTTAAATTTTTTCAGACAAAATTGATAAAAAAAATTTTGTTCTTTGGATGAAATTATTACGGAGAAAATTCATAATTTTTGTATATTTTCTGTTATATTTTTTGTTGACAAAATAAATTTAGTACATTTCTTGATAAATTTTCGAACAAATTAATTATTTTTGAAAATAATATTTAAATACATATTAATTATTTTTGAAAATTTTTTGACTACAAGTTATATTTATTTTATAGAAATGTCTAAGTTTATGGCCGCGGAACTAGATAAATTGAGTCGTTCTAATGCCGCCAACTACGACATATAGAGTCGTAGAATTCGTTATGGTCTAGTTCATGACGGTCTGGAAAATTTTATTGATGTTGCTCCACCAGTACTTCCAGAAGGAGCTTTTGATGAACAGAAGGCAGCTCACGCGGCGGCGCTGGAGCAAAGGAAGCATGGTGATTAAAAAGCAAAGACATATGGAGGATAATCTGATTAGAGTTTTTTAAACCCATAAAAATGCTTATGAGCTTTGGGAAGCTCTAAAAGAAAAATATGCGTAAAAAAGGGACATGAATGTCCAATTGTTGTTGCATAGATACACTACTTATAAAATGAAGTCGGACGATAATGTGTCCGATCATGTTAGTAAGATGATTGTAATGACAAAGAATTTAGAAGCTGCAGAGTGTGTGCTACTAGAGCCATTACAATTCACTTCAGTGCTGAATAGTCTCCCGCCTACCTTTGACATGACAACCACAACTGTTGGTGTAAATGAATCCATAAAGAAGGTTGCTGAATTGCCCTCCATTTTGGCTATTGAGCAAGACATGGACAAAGGAAAGAAGAAGATTGATATCTTCGAAGTGGAGGATGCTGCTAAAGGGGAGGAGGAAGAGGTTCATGTTGTGCATCATCAGTGTAAGCAAGTCAGGTCAGCCTTCAGCCCCAAGAAGAAGTAGTTCAAACCTAAGACAGAGCGCAAGGTGACAAGAGGAGCTTGTTTCACTTGTGGAAAATTTGGTCATTTTCAGGACCATTGTCCCAACAAGCTAAGACAAGACGACAACAATGGCCCTCCTGGCGGACAAAGAGGAGGAAGGCTGAATAAGGGAGCAAGAGCAAACAAGTCCTTACATGCCATGGTGGTGGACTGCAATGCAACAACGACGAACATTGAAGGATGGTGGATCGACTCTAGAGCGACCCGCCACGTTGCCAAGATCAAGGAAGATCTTATTGACTTCATAGAAATTGCAAAAGGGGATAAGAAGATCTACATGGGCAACAACACATACCTCGATGTTAATGGAATTAGTGAGTATAAGATAGACCTAGGAGATAGCTTTGTTGTACTAAAAAATATGTTGTACGCGCCAGGATTAAGGCGCAATTTGATTCTTGTCCTTGTCCTTTTGCAAAAGGGGTTTCAAGTCAGGTTCTATAATGGTCGGGTAACTATAGGCAAAAACAATAAGGTGATTGCAACTGGTAAGCTTGTAATCGATCATGACATGTTCTGCCTGAATGTTATTAAATCCAATGAAATAAAAGACTCTTCCCAGTACTCTTTGTGTTATATGTCTGACTATGATCTCTGGAATGAGAGATTAGGACATTCAGGAAACTCGAAAATGGAACAAATAAAGAAGATGAATATAGTTTCCAATATTTTTGGTGCAAGGACAATGCCATGTTTTCTTGGCCGAGAAAATGACAAGGACCCCATTTTCAATGAGGACAAGGTCAACTGGGTTGTTGGAACTAATTCATTCTGATATTTGTGGACCATTGAGTGTTCCTACTTATAAGGGTAAAGAGTACTTTATTACATTCATTAACAACTATTCTAGATATTGCTATACCTCTTATAAAGAAAGTCAAAAGCTTTCGAGACTTTCAAGAGGTATAAGACACAAGTTGAGAAGAGGTTAGGAAGACCTATTAAGTGCCTAAGGACAGATAGAGGAGGAGAGTATACCTCCCGAGAATTCGAGGGCTACTGCATCTCAGAAGGCATACATAGGCAGACTACGATGCCATATACGTCACAACGAAACGGTGTGACAGAGAAAAAGAATAGGACTCTGATGAATGTAGTGAGATGTATATTGTCCCATTCGAGTATGCCAAAGCATTTTTTGGGTGAAGCTTTGATGACCACAAATTACATACAGAACATGATTCCCACAAAGTCTATAGAATCGATTCCATATGAGTTATGGAATGACAGAAAGCCCGAGATGGGTCATCTCCTAAAGTGGTGCAAGGCACACGTGTTGATTCCTAGTCAGCTCAGGGACAAGATGGATATGAGGATAGAAACATGCAGGTTTATTGGATATAGTGAGCAATCCAAAAGGTACAGATTTTTCCATCAAGAAAAAGACTTCATAGAGAGTCGTGATGCTACTTTTGTCGAGAATGAAAAGGAGCAGGTCAGGGAGGATGATGATCCCCTCACGATTCTAGGAGATGATGGACATAACTCAGGAGATCAATTGTACTATCCAACAGTGAGAGTTAATGATCCACCTCCGAATGAGATACCCTTGGATGTGGTGGAACAAGGCAGTTCCATGAGTATAACTGGCACCAAGCACCCATAGACAACACCCACACATTTGGATGATTATGTATTATACGAGTGTGAAGCATCGTGTTACTCCGTTGATATTGAGATAGAGGATAGTAGAGATCCTATCACCCTAAAAGAAGCAATGACTTCTAGTGAATCAGAGTCATGGGCGGTCGTCATGAGAGAAGAATTGGACTCGATTCACAACAACGAAGTGTGGGCATTATGTGACCTTCTAGAGGGCGGGAAGGCAAACCCTAGGATATAAATGGGTATTCAAGAGAAAGTACCGAACATATGGTTCTCTTGATAGATACAAAGCGAGATTGGTGGCCAAGGGTTATACTCAATAGGCCAGGATAGATTTTCAGGAGACTTATTCTCAAGTGGCTAAGTTTACGTCGGTACGGACGATCTTAGCCATAGTAGCATATATGAATTTGGAGTTGTTCCGAATGGACATCAAGACAACGTTCTTGAATGGAGATTTGTCAGAGGATGTATATATGCGACAACCTGAAGGGTTTCAGGAAAAGGGTCAGGAGGATAAAGTATATAAACTTCGAAAATCATTGTATGGCCTAAAGTAGTCGTCTAGACAATGGTATTTGAAATTCCATGAGACCATAGTCCAATTTGGCTTCAGGATGAATAAATTGGATCATTGTGTCTACATCAAGAAGAAAGGGAGCAGTTTTGTGATATTGTAACTATATGTAGATGACATATTGCTTGCCGAGAATGATGTAAAGATGCTCAATGAGGTCAAAGACAAATTGAGCAAGCAATTTGAAATGACAAACATGGGCGATGCCTCCTATGTACTGGGCATTCAAATCAGCCGTGATAGAAACTCAAAGAGTTTGAGTTTGAGTCAGGAACAATACATAAATAAGGAGGTCCGAGATGCAGAATAGCAGTCCTGCACCGACACCGTTTGTGGTTGGAAAGAGGCTGAGCAAGAGCCAGTGTCCCAATGCAGGGCAAGAACCTTGGGTGAGTCTTATGTAGAAGTGGTGGACAGTCTAATGCATACGATGCTCTGTACGAGACCCGATTTGGCTTACGCGGTAAGCCCTTGTTAGTAGATTTCAAAGTAATCCTAGAAAGGCTTATTGGGAAGCCATTAAGAGGATATTGCGATATCTGAAGGAAACAATACAATTGAGATTGACATACCAGGCTGATACACTCGAGGCAGTAGAATATTCAGATGTAGACTTCGACGGTGATATTGACGATCGTAAGTCTACATCTGGTCACTTGTTCCTTCTGGGTGGTGCAGTCGTTTCTTAGGGTAACAAGAAATAAGGATGTGTGTCGAGACATATATAAGAGGCTGAGTATATTGCTTGTAGTACAACAACCACCCATGGTGTATAGCTCAGGCGTTTCCTTTTAGAACTAGGGCTCAATTTGATCAGAGGATCATTAACTATGTATTGTGATAATCAAGCTGCAGTAAGCTTGATACACAGTGGAGCCAATAGTTCGAAAGGAAATCATATTGAGATTGAGTATCACTATATTTAGGATATAATCGATAAGAAGGAAGTGAAAGTGGCCTACATGCCTACGTGCGATATGTTAGCAGATTCTCTCACAAGGGAATTGCAGCTGGTACTTTTATCAAGCATGTGGGCTTGATGGGACTCAGGAATGATTGAAGTTAGTATGGAGTATTCACGAATAGTGAAACTTCAAAGACACAATCTTCAGTTAGACTACTCACGGATAGTGGGAGTGCTAACACAGTGACCACGCTGATCAAGTGGGAGATTGTTGTAATGTGACTAGCCGTGATCACATGGATCACGGTCGTGATGAGTGTCGAGCTCGTCTCCATTGATCACGCAGCGACAGGCATCGCCAGCTCGTCCACATCGGTGAAAGAAACGTACGTGCGCGTGTGCTTTCGAATTAGCTGCAGATCCAAATATGGAAGGAAGACGAGTGTGATCGCAGCGATGGCGGATGAACGAGCAGACGAACACAGTCACATGATTAACATGCGTAATGGACGCTCAACGGGGGTGGAGTGCAGCGTGCACGCGATCGACTATAAAAGGTCAGGGACGTGAGCAAGGAACCCCATCCGATTGACGGAACTCTCTCTTTCTCTCCCTCTCGTTATTTCAATCTCATATTAAAATGTATCAAAGAATCTAATACAACTCAATATAAAAGACTAGATAAGAGACATTAAAAGGAATACTAAGTCATGTGCAAACAACAGTCATCACGAGCATCTGTCATCGCATGCACCATCAATCATAGACACTTCATATCACTCACCTGCAAGATCCAATACAGGGAAAAAAACATCCATCATGATCTATAACGTCTAGTAATGTAAGGCAACAATAGATACGCATAATATGATAAATAAATTCAAGAATAAGTTAATGACAAAAAGATCAAAATATCAATTATTTCTTTCTTAACTTTCTTTCATTCTTTACTTATCTTTTATCATCTTTAGCTTGCTTATTTCATCATCATTAACTTTATTTTCTTCATTTTTAATTTACTTTCTTACATAATTTTGAACTTTACATTTTTGCATAAAAAACGAACTATGACTAATAGTCAAACATCAATCAATCATAGTGAGCATACTTTACTTTATATAAGGAGTAAGATAAGACAAGTGGTCAAATATCAATTACTCCAACACTTATCTTTACTTATGGTGTGTTTGGATTGAGGGTAATGGAGGGGAGGGTAATAATTAACCTTGTTTGGATAATAATTTTTTGGAGGGGAAAGTTAAAAATTAACCTTCTTTCCCCTCCTAACTAATTAAAAATTATTACCCCCAAATTGGGGTTGAATGGAGGGTAATTTACCCTCCATTCCCTTCCCTCCCATTATCTTCCCCTCCCCTCCCTTCCCTTCCCCTCTTATATCCAAACATACCCTTAAGGAGTAATCTATGGCCAAGGCCAAACATCTACTCCACATCATCATCATACCTTTATACATGAATTAACTTCCATCAATTATACTTCAACTTTTAATCATCATCTTAAATCACCAATTTCAATCATCAATATCCTAAATCCTCTAATGCAACATGATAATGCAATATTTAGACCAAGTGGTTATTTTTATTATCTTTGACTTATTTCATTAGTAACTATAGGTGATATAGGTTGTTTTGATAATTTTAAGTGCCTCATGAGTCTCGGATATCTTGCCATGAGTCAATGGGGTTGCACAAACTATGACCAAATAAGGATGCTCGAAAAATTCTTTCGTTGTAGAGCAGGGAGAAGCCAAGCAACAGGAATTAGGTGGTAACTGCCATATACATCCTATCTTTAAATTTCTTTGCTCCCAAACTTTAATGGTATATGGCAACCTCATCATTTAGTTTTGATGAAGCATGGTTGTCCTTTATCTTGTTCACATAATAAATCCTTAAATATTAAAAAACTATTCATTAAAATAAGCATTTTAGCAGCGCCGAGATGGGTCGTGTCGGACCTGGACATGGTATGTGTTCGAAACTAGTTTCAGTTTTGCCGACAAGTTGTTTCGGCGAGATGACGCAGGCTGTGTCGGGTGAAGACACAGTCTGTGTTGCTTTTATTCATTACTTTAACAATATAAACCTCTTAGGATGCGTGCAATTTTGGCCATGTCCGTTCTCCGACGCAGGCTGTGTCATAGTCTATTTCCTTTATTAAAATATATCGCCTGATGCATTACAACAATGCAAGCCATGTCCATCATTAACCCAAGTCGTTTCCACGATCGTAACATTAGAGTTTTCATTTCTTCTTTCCACGACCGATGCTGACCGTGTCCGATTAGAGCGTGGGCCGTGCTACGCACATACTATTGTTATCAATTCCGTTTAACACCGAAAGCGTGCCATACATCGGGGAGATGCCGATCGTGTTAGATCATCGGGTCATGTTCATCGAAATGGCGAAGCTTTAGGGTTTCATGTGTCAGGATGCGAGCCATATCTAGGATGGATGTGGTCCGTGTCTTGCCGACAACGCGACACTTACGGTTTGCGCCAATGGATGCGGACTGTGTCCGGGGTGGATGCAAATCGTGTTTCACGGTGAACAATAACTATTAAGAATTAAAACATCTTCTCCGTACTCTGAAAAATATTAATTAATCTAAGCCAAATTAAATTAATCATCTAAACTATTAAACATGAATTAAATATATTGATCATCATATTAACATCTTTATCTAGCATGAACCCTAACATGCAATTTATTAATCATGAAAGCCTATCTATTGAGAGTCCGCCTATTTATATACTGAATCATATAGGGACTTTAGGGACTTTTTCTACTCTTGCTTTTGCCTTCTCCTCCTTGCTCCACGTTCTACTGCAGATGTCTTTCATGTTCTCCTATAATTTTTGACATGATCATAGGGTGAGAAAAGGAAGAGAGGTGGTCATCCCAGTTGTCATGCCAATCTAGCTCGCTTGCTCTAAGCATGTCCTCCAGTGCTGGATTATCCTTATGAACTAGCCATCTGCCTATGGATGGAAAATTGTGCTAAAATTCAGTTTAGTTCCAATAGCATCTTGAAAATCCTTCCAGACTTTAGCTGTGAACATCGGATCTCTATCAGACACTATGGTTACTGGAATCCCATGCAACTTGCTGATCTCTATGATATGTAAGTATATCATGCTCTCTACTGTCTGCTTCCATTAAATAGGGATGAAGTATGCAAACTTAATGAGTGTCCACAAGACCACAACTACCCAGATGGCATCATTTCCTCTCTTGGATCTGAGCAGGCTGGTCACAAAATTCATAGCAATGTGTTCGGACTTCCACTCTAGGATGCTCAAGAGCTTGAGCATACCATACGACCTCTGGTGTTCGATTTTGACTTGTTGACATACTATGCATCTAGTCACATACTCTACAATTTTCTTCTTCATGTTGTTCCACCAGTAGGTGTTTTGCATATCTTTATACATCTTGGTACTTATTGGATGGATAGTGAACTCCGACTTGTGACCTTAATCCAACACCTCCCTCATAAGTGCTGCATTACTGAAGACCCCATAAGAGACCTCTGTATCTTTTCTCTCGTCTACAAACATGAGGAAGTCCTGAGCTTCATGACTACATCTCTTGCGCATGTGATCAAATTCTGGATCCACTACCTAGGCATTGATAACTCGGTTCACCAAGTCTGATTGTACTTGGTGAACCATTAGTGTGGCTTCAGTCTTGTTAGGTCTTGGGTTTCACTGGATTATATCCTTAGCTGATTTCACCTGTGTATCCTCATGTTAGCAAGTCTCCTTCTCATCTCCTGCTCAAAGCATTTGCGACTGAGTTGGCCTTCCTTGAGTGATATATAATTGTGAAATTGTAGTCCCTTAAGACTCAATCCACCTTCTCTATCTCATATTGAGGTCCCTTTGGGAGAATATGTACGTTAGACTTTTATGACATACGTACCTCAAAGTTTTCACCATACTAGTAGTGTCTTCTTATCTTTAAGGCGAAAACCATTGCTGCCAACTTTAGATCGTGTGTGCGGTATTTGACTTCATGCTTCTTGAGCTGTTTGGATGCATATACCACGACCTTGCAGTGCTGCATGAGTACACACCAAGACACATGACACAAGCATCATTGTACACCACATACCCACCACTCCTTGAAGGGATGGTGAGTATTAGTGCTGTAGTTAGTTGGGTCTTTAGTTTTTGAAAGATTTGCTCGCACCTTTAGGACAAGACTTACTCCTTTCTTTGTCAAGTTGGTCAAAGGTGATGCAATCTTGGAGAAGTCTTTGATGAATCTCCTGTAGTATCTTGCCAGTCCCAAGAAACTGTGAATTTCCCCGACATTCCTTGGCGTTGACTAATATGAGACAACTTCTACTTTTGCCGAGTCCAATGCGATCCTTTTCTTTGACACTATGTGCTCGAGGAACATGATCTGGTCTAACCTGAACTCGCATTTGGACAACTTCACATATAACTGATGCTGACACAAAGTTTCCAATGTGATCTTGAGGTGTTCCCTATGGTCCTCTGGGCTCATGGAGTAGATCAGGATGTCATCTATGAAGATAATGAAAAACTGATCTGAGTAGGGTCTGAACACCCTATTCATCATATCCATGAACATGATATGTGTGTTCGTCAATCCAAAAGGCATCACAAGGAATCCATAATGTTCATATCTTGATCTGAATGCAATCTCCGGTATGTCTTCTTCTACAACTTTGAGTTGATGGTATTAATTCCTAGGTCTATCTTTGAGAATATTGCCTGCCCTTGATAGTTGATCAAATAGGTCATCTATTCATAATAGAGAGTATTTTTTTCTTGATAGTTGCCTTGTTAAGTATCTTGTAATCGATATATAGCCTGATGAGCTATCTTTCTTCTTTACAAATAAGACCGGAGCGCCCTAGGGTGACACACTCGTTCTGATAACCCTTTGTCCAACAGATCCTGTAGTTGCTTCTTCAACTCCTGCATCTTAACAAGTGTCATCCAATATGGTGCCTTTGAGATTGGAGTTGTTCCTAGTAATGACTCTATCTAGAAGTCCACTTCTCTTTGGGGTGGCAAGCCTGAGATGTCCTTCGAAAAGACATCCATGTTCTCTCTGACGATATTCAGCTACTGCGGGTCTTTCTCCTTAGGCTCACCGCTAATGACACTAGCCAGGTAGCCTCTGCATCCACTCTCGAGCAGTTACTGTGCTTGAATCGCCCACTAGCACCTTGTTGTCATTTGTTGTCCTTTCTCTTATTGTTGCTTGTCGTGGGAGCTGATGACCACCTTTTTTCTTCTTACATAGGAGTACGACATCATGGTAGGACAGTCAGTCCATACCCAAGACGACATTATACTCCTTCATTGAGATGACTATAAGATCTAATGAATAGTCTATTCCCTCCACTGTCACTAGTACATCAAGAATGTACTTTGTGGCATGGAGGGTGCTTACGGGGATGGTGATGTCCATTATGTTATTTCATGTCCAGTGCAGGTAGGTTTGAGACAGTTGCACAATCATAAGAGAGAAATGAGTGCGTAGCACCCGAATCAAATAGAACAGAAGTATTGAGTCCAACTATAGGAAGTGTACCTCTGATGACATCTTGAGTTGTGTCTGCTTCTTTATTATATTCACGACCATGCACTACTGCATTGGCACTTCATGTGTCTGTGGGATTCTGACCATCCTTGTTATGATCGGGGAAATGTTTGATGTAGTGCCCATGTTTGCCACAGACTATGCAGACGCCTATCTTCCTATGGCATTCTCCAACATGTTGACGCCCACAGTGGTGCAAAGGGCTTGAGGCTGTTGTTGTTGTGGTGGTGGAGGTGCATCCCTGGGGCATAGGGCCTAGCACGATTGTCACGCCTTTTAGGACGTTGACAATGCATGTCGCACCTCGGTCTCGGTCGATTCTGCACGACCTACTGTACTGGAGCTTTCCCTTTGGTGCCCTTGTGACGGTCAGCTTCATCTTCTTCCATACGCTTTGCTAACTTGGAGGCCTCATCGAGGGTCTTATAGTTTCCTCCGAGAGTCAATCCTTGGACAAAGCGATCTGCCTTTTCTTGCTCTTCAAATCTCAGCTTGCAATATGTCTCCAACCAGCGAAGTGATTATGGTACTCGTCCACTGTCATGCTGCCTTGTTGCAGCTTCAAGAATTCTCGCTACTTCAAACTGCACTGGTAAGCAGTAAAGTAGCACTTCTCAAAAGCCTCCTTAAAGTTTTTCAATGCAATCACTTCTTGATTAGGAAACTTGATGATTTTGGCAATCTTCCACCAATCTTTGGCATCCTTTACCAAGCAATGGGAAGTATATAAAACTTTCATATCATCCAAGCAATGCATCATTGCAAAGATCTCCTCTACGGTGTCCAACCAACGCTCTGCCTCATAAACACCTTTAGAACATTTAAATTTAGGAGCCTGCATATTAAGGAAATGTTGGATCGTGTCCTTTCCAACATGGACTTGCTAGCCTTGGTTAGGTGGGGCCTATTTGTTCGTGGCCTCCCTATGCACCTTATTTTGATTTGGATTCTATCTAACCTGCTGACTGGTAGCACGTCAGGGAGCCATCTGTACATACAATAAATAATCATGTCAACTATGTCAATGCTTATGCCTTACGAGGAAAAACTTACTTCTGGTTGGTGATACGACTACTCGTGATGCAAGTTATTAATCATGAAAGCCAATCTATTGGGATCCACCTATTAACATACTGAATCTTGTAGGGTCTTAGGGACTTGTTCTACTCTTGTTTTTTCCTTCTCCTCCTTGCTCCACGCTTTGCTAGAGATCTCCTTCACGTTCTCCTATATTTTTTGGCATGGTCTTAGGGAGAGAGAGAGAGAGAGAGAGAGAGAGAGAGAGAGAGAGAGAGAGAGAGA
>LTAE01003335.1:6884-37910 GCA_001647135.1 Pontederia paniculata
TATATATATAGTCTAAATAGTTGGGAATTGTATATGTTACACAAAAAAACATTTTGCCGCCAATTAACACTATGATGTTCTCTTTGGTATAATGTAAAAAACCTGATAAGTTTATATATGTTGCATGCATATAACCTTGACTAGAATAACTCCAAGTAATTTTTGTGCACATGTACATGAATCTACATGACTAGTGCAGTCCAGGAGGTCAAGAATTATTTACTACTAGGGTTAATACCATGATCTTCATAATTAATATTTTAGCGAGATTTGCGTAGTCTCACATAAAGAAGTGTACAAAGAAGAGTTCCCAAGGCGCAGAGGCATCCCCATGTAATGAAGGTTTGCTCGTAACACGCTCCACCAATGCAACTATTGTTATAGTGACCACCATAGTCACATGCCCATAATGGGTGATTATGGACCGTGACTCGCGTCAGTGCTAATGGAAGGCAATCCCGACGATTGCGCTTCAAAATAATCTTCAATAGTCGACGTTGAGCGCCAGTACACAAGCACATTGAAGACGTGCACGTTTACGACTCGAATCATTGGCTGTCAAACGATAACTGCAGAGGCGAAAGGGACGCGTGATCAACGGACGAAACAGTCGCTCGACAGGGGTGGAGTGCAGTGTGCATGCGGCCGACATAAATAGGTCAGGGACGCGTGCAAAGAACCCCAACTGAGCAGACGAAATTCCTCTTTCTCTCCCTCTCGTTCTTTCATTGGTATCAGAGCCGACGATCGTTCCCCGTGACGCCACCAACGCGCCCATCGCTTGAGCACTCTTCCTTCTTCTCTCTGCTTCGCAATCACCTCTTAACGTTACGCGAACCTATCCTCACAGTTCCTGGTGCGAACGACCCCTCAATTCGCTCCATCGACGCTTGTCCTGGCAACCGACATTGGAGACGGCAAGAAGAATCTGTATATAAGCGAATAAAATTGACACAGTCCAAGGGTCTTCGCACGCATTCGCAAACTTGCTTCTGCGCCTTCGAACTCGCCGAACGACCCTCGAATCACCTACGACAACACTCCCCTATTTTTCACTAGTGACTATGTAGACGGAGAAGAAGATAAACAGTGTTCTTCTCCTCTCCACTCGATTTTAATCCTAATCATCCATTTATTTCTCCCTTCTTTGATCTTGATCGTAGATCATATGATTTAATTCTAGCCTCTAGATTTATTCTTGATATGTTAAGATTTGATTGAACGTGAACCGTAGGATCTAGATATGATATCTTATATTTCTATCTAAGTCGTAGATCCATTCTGTTAAATATATATTTTTTAATCTATTTCATGATTTAATCTCAATCATTCATACTCATTAGATTTGATCCTGACTGTTATAACTCTATCCAAACCTGAGCCATCCGATTTACTTGTTTGATATAATCATAGCAGTAGATCTCATATGCTAGATCTATTTTTAATCTGAACCTTTGATGCACGTTTTGTTTTAATTTGAACCTTCATAACCTTATCTGAATATAGACCTTAGGATATGATCTGATTAAATCCCAATCATCTATTTGGATTTGTTGTTGTTTTAATCTCTATCGTTGATTTATATTCGATTTGATCTAAACCTTTATAATCTATATCTGTTCTGGACCATAGGATTATATCTATTAAATTTATTATAACCCTGACCGTTGATTTTATTTAAACTTTTATAAATTGATTTAGGCTCATTTTAATTGTTTTTTAAGTTATTTTTATTTCTACAGTTAGTTACTTAATTACTATTTAAGTATTGCAGTTATAATTTGTATAAACTTACTGTTTATTGTTCTTAGATAAAAAGTTGATCTTATTATCAGAATATTCATTTTTTTTTCAAAATTGTATATAATATTATCCGAAAATTTTTTTTCGTATATTTTCTATTAAATTTATTTTCAGATAAAAATGATTTTAGAAAATAAATTTAGTATATTTTTTGGATAAATTATTTTTTAGAAAATAAATTTAGAATATTTCTGTCAAAATTATTTTGGGATAAAATTAATAAACTTTGTATTTTCTGTTAAAATTTATTTTTTTACCGATTATTTTTGGAAAATAAATATTAGAATATTTTCTGTCAAAATTTTCTCGGATAAAATTAATAAATTCTTTTTCTATTAAAATGTATTTTTTGACTGATTATTTTTGGAAAAGAAATTTTAGAATATTTCCTATCAAAATTATTTCGGATAAAATTAATAAACTTTGTATTTTTCTGATAAAATTTATTTTCGGACTGATTATTTTTCGAAAATAAATTTTTAGAATATTTTCTGTCAAAATTATTTTCAAACAAAATTAATAAATTTTGTATATTTACTGTTAAAATTATTTCGGACAAAATATTTTTTTGGAGATAAATTTATTATAGCTATTTTTTGGCAATTGTTTTGAATAAATTTAGTGTATTTTTGTTGAATTTACTTTCGGACAAATTAATTTTAGAAACTATTTTTTTATATATTAAATTTATTTTTGCACAAAATTAATTTTCTGAAGTATTTAAAATTTTAATGACTAAGAGTTATATTTATTTTATAGAAAATGTCTAAATTTATGGCCGCGGAATTAGCCAAATTTGATCGTTTTAACGATGCTAACTACGACATCTAGAGTCGTAATATTCGTTATGGTCTAGTTCATAACGGTCTACAAAATTATATTGATGTCGCTCCACCACTACTTCTAGAAGGAGCTTTTGATGAACAGAAGACAACTCACGCAACGACGCTGGAGTAAATGAAGCCTGGTGATGAAAAAGCGAAGACCTTCATACTCATGTATATAGAGGACAGTATGATCAGGGTCTTTGAAACCTACAAAAATGCTTATGAGCTTTGGGAAGTTCTTAAGGAAAAATATGCGTAAAAAAGTGACATGAATGTCCAATTGTTGTTGCATAGATACACTACTCGTAAAATGAAGTCAGACGATAATGTGTCCGACCATGTAAATAAGATGACCATAATGACAAAGGATCTAGAAGTTGTAGAGAGTGCATTACCAGAGCCACTACATATCACTTCAGTGTTGAATAGTCTCCTGCCTGCATTCGACATGACAACTATAGTTGTGCGTCTGAATGAATCCATAAAGAAGGTTGCTGAACTGCCCTCCATTTTTGCCATTGAACAAAACATGACCAAAGGAAAGAAGAAGATTGATGCCTTTGAAGTGGAGGATAATGCTGAGGGGCAGGAGGAAGATGCCCATGTTGTGCACCATCAATGCAAGCAAGCCAAACCAACCTTCAGCACTAAGAAAAAGCAGTTCAAACCTAGGACAGGGCGCAAGGTGACAAGAGAAGCTTATTTTGCTTGTGGAAAATTGATCATCTCCAGGAACACTGTCCCAACAAGACAAGACAAGACGGCAACAATGGCCCATCCGGTGGAGGCGAAAGATATGGGAGCAAGCATCAACAAGTCCTTATTTGCCATGGCGGTGGAGTGTAACACAACAACGGCGAACATTGAAGGGTGGTGGATCGATTCTAGAGCGACTCGCCACATTGCCAAGATCAAGGAAGGTCTTATTAACTTCAAAGAAATGGAAAAAAGGGAAGCAAAGGATCTACATGGGCAACAAGACCTACCTCGATGTGGAGGGGATTGCCGAGTATAAGCTAGATCTAGGAGATAGCTTTGTCATACTCAAAGATGTGTTGTACGCGTCAAGAATAAAAAACAATTTGATCTATGTTCCTATCTTTTTGCAAAAGGACTTTGAAGTTAGATTTTACAATGGTCGGGTCATCATAGGAAAGAACAACAGGGTGTATGTAATCGAAAAGTATGTAACCGATCATGATCTATTCTACCTGAATGTAGTGAAGTCTGATGAAATAAAATACTCTTCCAAGTACTCTTTGTGTTACATGTCTGACTATGATATCTGGCATGAGAGACTAAGACATCCAAAAAACTCAAAAGTTGAACAAATAAAGAATATGGATTTAGTGTCCAACATTTTTGGCACAAGAACAATGTCATGTGAGTATTGATTGACTGGAAAAATGACAAAGACCCCATTTTCAATGGGGACAACTCAGTTAACTAATTCACTATGATATTTATGGACCATTGGGTATTCCTACTATAAGGGTAAAGAATACTTTGTTACATTCATTGACGACTACTTTAGATATTGCTATGTATACCTCTTAGAGAGAAAGTCAGAAGCTTTTGATACGTTCAAGAGGTATAAGACACTAGTTGAGAAAATGTTAGGAAGACCTATTAAGTGCCTGATGACAGATAGAGAAGGAGAGTATACCTCCCGGAAATTTGAGGACTACTGCATTTTAGAAGGTATACACATGTAGACTATGATGCCATATATGCCACAACAGAGTGGTGTGACAGAGAGAAAGAATAAGACTCTGATGAATGCAGTGAGATGCATGTTATCCCACTTGGATATGCCAAAGAGTTTTTGGGTGAGACTTTGATGATTGTGAGTTACATACAGAACATGATTCCCACAAAGTATGTAGAATCTACGCGATATGAGTTATGGAATGGAAAGAAGCCCGAGATGGGCCATATCCAAAAGTGGGGATGTAAGGCGCACGTGTTGATTCCTAGCCAGCTCAAGGACAAGCTGGATTTGAGGAAAGAACCACGAAGATTTATTGGATATAGCGAGCAATCCAAAGGGTACATATTCTTATATTAGAAAAAAGATCTTATAGAAAGTCGTGATGCTAGTTTTGTCGAGAATGAAAAGGAGCATGTTAGGGAGGATGATGATCCCCTCACAATTCTAGGAGATGATGAACACAACTAAGGCGATCCACTGTACTATCTAGTAGTGGAAGTTGATGATCCACCTCCGAATGAGATACCCTTAGATGTGGTGGAACAAGGTAGTTCCACGATTATAACTGGAACCAAGCACCCACGGATAACACCCGCACATTTGGATGATTATGTACTGTATGAGTGCGAAGCATCGTGTTACTCTGTTGATATTGAGATAGAAGATAGTACATATCTTATCATCCTAAAAGAAGTGATGACTTCTAGTGAATCGGAGTCATGGGCGGCCATCATGAGAGATGAATTGGACTCAATTCACAACAACGAAGTGTGGACATTAATGTGACCTTCCGGAGGGAAGGCAACCCATAGGATGTAAATGGGTATTCAAGAGAAACTACCAAGCTGATGATTCTCTTGATAGATACAAAGCGAGATTGGTGGTCAAGGGTTATACTCAGCAGACTGGGATAAATTTTTAGGAGATTTATTCTCCAGTGGCTAAGTTTGCATCGGTACAGATTATCTAAGCCATAGTAGAATATATGAATTTGAAGTTATTCCACATGGACGTCAAGACAACGTTCTTGAATGGAGACATATCAAAAGACGTATATATGTGACAACCTGAAGGGTTTCAGGTGAAGGGTCAGGAGGACAAAGTGTATAAACTCCAAAAATCGTTGTATGACCTAGACCAATCATCTAGACAATGGTATTTGAAATTTCATAAGACGGTGGTCCAATTTGGTTTTAGAACGAACAAATTGGATCATTGAGTCTACATCAAGAAGAGTGAGAGCAATTTTGTGATATTGTCACTATATGTGGATGATATACTATTTTTCGGAAATGATGTAGAGATGCTTAATCAGATTAATGATAAATTAAACAATCGATTTGAAATGACAGACATGAGCGATGCCATCTATGTACTAGGCATTCAAATCAGTCGTGACAATAACTCAAGAAGCTTGGGTTTGAGTCAGGAACAATACATTAATAAGGCACTGAGAGATTCGAGATGCATAACAGTAGTCCCGCGTGTCGAGAAGCTTGAGTTTGAGTCAGGAACAATACATTAATAAGGCACTGAGAAGTTCAGGATGCATAACAGCAGTCCCGCGTCGACACTGCTTTTGGTTGAGAACAGACTGAGTAAAAAAAGTGTTCCAATGCAGGGCAAAAATCTTTGTGTGAGCCTTATGCAGAAGTGGTGGACAACCTAATATATCTGATGTTATGTACGAGACTCAATTTGGCTAACGCAGCAAGTTTGGTTAGCAGATTTCAAAGTAATCTCGGGAAGGCTCATTGGGAGGCCATTAAGAGGATACTGCGACATCTAAGGGCACGGTACAACTAAAATTGACATAGCAGGCTGATACACTCGAGGCAGTAGGACATTCGGATGCAGATTTCGACGATGATATTGACGACCACAAGTCTACATCGGGTCACTTATTTCTTTTGGGTGGTGCAACCGTTTCTTGGGGTAGCAAAAATCAGGATGTGTGGCGAGACACACACAAGAGGCTGAGTATATTGCTTGTAGTAAAACAGTCACCCATGGTGTATGACTCAAGTATTTCCTTTTAGAACTAAGGCTCGATTTGGTCAGAGGACCATTGCCTATGTATTGTGATAATCAATCTACAACAAGCTTGATACACAACGGAGCCAATAGTTCAAAAGGAAAACATATTGAGATTGAGTATCACTATATTCAGGATATAGTTGATAAGAAAGAAGTAACAGTGACTTACATGCCTACAGTGATATTAGTTGATTCTCTCATAAAGAGAATTGTAACTGGTACTTTTATCAAGCATGTGAGCTTGATGGGACTCAAGAGTGACTGAGTCAGTGTGGAGTATTCACAGATAGTGAAACTTCGAAACATGATCTCCAGTTAGACTACTCACGAATAGTGGGAGTGCCAATACAATGACCATGTTGGCCAAGTGGGACCGTAGTCACACGCCCGTAATGGGCGATTATGGATCGTGACTCACGTCAGTGCCAATGAAAGGCAATCCCAATGATTGCGCTTCAAATTAATCCGCAATAGTCAACGTCGAGCGCCAGAACATGAGCACGTGGAAGACATGCACGTTTACGACTCGGATCATTGGCTAGCAAGTGATGATTGCGGAGGTGAAAAGGACGCGCGATCAATGGATGAAACAGCCGCTTGACGGGGGTGGAGTGCAGCGTGCATGCGGTCGACATAAATAGGTCCGGGATGTGTGCAAGGAACCCCCAACCGTCAAGATGGAATCCCTCTTTCTCTCCCTCTCATTCTTTTAGCTATGACCGCTCTTCCCTCTACCCGCTCATCTTTGGTACATGAGTGCTGCAAAGAAGCCAAAGATGAAGGAGCCAATAAGGACGTTTGTGAACCACCACTATAAGGAAAGGGCGTATTTGCATCCAAGTATTAGAGGGTCTGAACGAACCTTTAAAATGGGCCCAAATGGGGCGGTCTGTATGACCACCCCAGTTGATGGGGGGATCCTTCTTCCTTGGCTCCAGCGGCGATGCATCTCGGTGAGATCTCCTTCCTTCTTCCTCTTTTTCCTCCTGCACAATTCCTCCATTGTTGAATTCTTTTCCTCTTTTCCTCCGATGGAGCTTTGTCGGATCGGCGTCGATCCAGCCTAGATCTGCCGGATCGGTGTCGATTTGGCAAGGATCTGCAGGAGCGCGGTCGCTGCATGAGCGCGCAGGGACGTGCCCCAGCGGGTGCGTCCGATGCAAGAGCACGAAGGGGCGTGCCCCTGCGCGCTCATGCAACAGGCACACCTACAGCGGGCGTGTCCCTTGCGGCGGTCGCGTCTACAACAAGCACGCTCATGCAGCGGGCTCCCCCCGACTTTTGTATACTAGATAAATGTCAACTTGTATTTGAACAATCAAAGATGATTAATTACTACAGTTAAAACTTTCTTGATGATCTGTGTATTCATTTAGCAATCATAGATTGTTCATTTAGTATTGTGTTTATCACTAACTTTGATGTCATCGTGTTGGAGATGTATATCTTGTGTGAACTTCATTAGATCTAATGAAGCTTGAGCTAATTTTTTGTTGTTTTTTGTCCAAATGCATTCCTTATTTGTTTAGAGTACTCAAATGAGGTTTACTTTTCTGAATAATTAAAATTTCACAACTAGGTTGGTTGTACTAATTAAGATGTTATATCATCATTATGTTGGCATCACATTGAATATATATCTTGAATAATTACTTTATACATTTAGTCCATTTCTTAATACCTTTACGTTTAAGTTTTTCAAGAATTATTTGCATATCTACGACATAGTTGATATCATTGAAAAAAATGTGTTTGATAACATATTTAACACTGTTATGGATATCGCACGTAAGAAAAAGGATAACATTAAATCGAGGTTGAATTTGAAAGAATATTGTCGACGTGAAGAGTTAAGTCTTATTACCTTGTCAAATGGTAATGTATTGAAACCAAATGTAAATTATACTTTTTCGAAAGAAGAGAAGAAAAATATTTGTCAATGGGTACAAGAACTAAAAATGCTATATGGTTATGCATCAAACTAGGCTAGATGCATTGATATGAATCAGTTATGTGTGATGAAGAGCCATGATTGTCATATATTCATGGAGACTTTGCTTTCAATAGCATTTTCTAGCTTACAAGACAAAATATGAAAGCCTCTTGCTGAACTAAATCTTTTTTTTAAAGATTTATGTTCAACAACTCTAACGGTGGATAATATGAAACAGTTGGAACAAAATAGTTCTGTACGTAAATAAGAAAGAATTCTTTCACTGGGGTTTGTTTTATTCGATAAACATTTGCCAATTCATTTGACCTACGAAGCTCAAGTAGGTGCACCAATTCAGTATCGATGTGTGTATCCATTTGTAAGATATCTTAATAAATTAAAGAAAATATTTAAAAACAAAGCTCGGATTGAAGACTTAATATATGAAGCTTATTGGACTCAAGAGATATCACAATTTTGTTCATATTACTTTCAATCTCATTTTCAATGTGCAAGAACAAGAGTTAGGCGCAATGATGAAGTTGTGGAAGAAGTATCATCTAATCATACATTGCCAATTTTCAAACAACATAGTCGTGCTTATGGCAAATCAGAAGTACGCTTGTTAAATGATGAAGAATTGAAATCCGTAACAACTCATATTTTGTTAAATTGTGAAGAAGTACAATGCTACATCAAGTGAGTAAAGGATTCACATTTTACTTAAGTAACATATATATTTTATTATGATTTAGATTTACTATAAAACTAATTGAAAAAATACAGTGCATTTGTACAATACTACAATATTCCTAAAGGTCAAGTACAAGAAAGAATGCCGATTCCGCACAATGATTTAAAAATTATGTAAGTATTGATTCATCTATTTTTATATGTTATATCAAATTCATTTAATGACTTGAATATTTTTCTATTAGGTGCACAATTCGATGGTGAATAGTATCTTACATGATTTAGCTTGGGGACCTAGTCGAACTGTCAAAACGTAGCATGTCTATTTTGTCAATGATATAAGTTTCACACAAAACATTGGTCTCATTTGAAGAAAATAATCAACAATGATGTGTGTGTTAAAGGCTCTACTGATAGGGAAAATCAAAATGACTATTATGATATTGTAAGTGATGTTATTGATTTATAGTATCCCGAAGGAGTGACAAATAAAGTTACTCTTTTTGATTGTAAGTGGTTTGATCCGAAAATGGATAAAGGTACAAGGATACCTAAATATTTGAAAATTGTTGAAGTTCGTCACACTAGACAATATGCAAGGTTTGATCCATTTATTATTCTTTCGTCAACCAAACAAGTCTATTATGTGGATTACCCTTGGAAGTTGAAGAATAAAATTCAATGGTGAGTGGTAATTAAAACTAAAGCAAGAAATCGGGTGAAAGTTGAATGTGCTTTAAAAGTGATGTTTCAAGATTATTCAACTACTTCGGTAGAACCTATCATGGACGTCAAACTTATTAAAAATTTACATGGTGATGATGATTTGTGATATGATGTTAATATTAAAGGCGTTGATATCGACGACGAAGAAGATGAATACGATGCTTCATCATCTTTGATTAACAATGATTTCGATGATGTTGAATAATATTTTTTATTATGTTAATGTGTACTATTTTATTATATAAGATTTCATCATGATTGTAATATTATGCTTTATGTTCAATGACTACTAGTTTACAATGAATCAACATATTGACACGATTGATCCGTCAGACACGTCATTCTTTATATCTTCTCGTGAGTGAAATGTTGTTCATGTTATCTATTTTTTAAATTTATCATTCGTCTTTTAAATAAAAATATTATTTATTTTTTCTTAAGAGCCTCCGGATATTAGGAATTGGTTCTCCAGTTATGAATATCAATCGTCTCATACTTTAGTTGAAGATATTGATGCAATATTATTTTCAAATCTAGTTCAGATTATTTTCACTTTATATGTTTATTGCAATGCTTCTTTTACATACAACGTTTTTATAAGACTAATATGATTCTTTTATGTCATTTTGGTTATATACTAATATGATTCTTTTTACAGATGTTTCCTTCATCAAATCGAAAGGAAAAAACTACTTCCTCATGTCCATATAAGCTCCTCAAAATTTTCACGAGACGATCAAAAACTTCGATAGATGATGAGTCATCTCCATCCATAGCACCATCACCGTATATTGCACCATCACCTGTTATTGCAAATCCACCATCATCAATTGCAGATGCTGAAACGCAAATTCCAGAATTGGCACAAGATGTTCATGCATCATACATGCCCAATAAAATATATTTGGAACCAAATGGACATAAGGGGTAAGTATTTGATCTTTTTTTTTTATTTTACAAATCATATATATAATTTTCACTGATTATACTTTTCAATTTGTTGGTTTGTACCATCTAAACCAACGGTCGTTGCTTTCATTCAAGTTATCCGACAAAGATATGATCATAGTTGGTTAACTTGGAAAGAAGTTCCAAAAGCAACGAAACAGATGATGTTTCGAGAGTTTCATGTTTGCATTAGTCTTTTGCCATAATGTGATTGATGCATGTGTGTCTAGTGTGATCAGGTTAGCACAACCTAGGAGTAGAGTTGTGACAACGTAAATGCAAGATTGAATCAAAATAGACGGGATCAGATTTAAAAAAGTCCTAGACAACACAACATATTCTGCAAGTATACAGAACATCATGTGCCATACGTATGGTATCAAATCCACAAGGAGGCGAAAGAAATGTTTGGGAAATAACATCCGATCTAAACACAAGCCAAAAATAGCAATATCAATGGTGTGAATCTAGACTATAGAACAAAAATATTGATTATCTAATTTTTAGGGGTTTTCGATATGATTGCAGAAACAAGATAAGATAGCTATAAATCATGACTACGCAGATAAGATAATAGCAGATGTGTGAAGGAACTCTAGAGCTAGCAGACTTAAGAGATGCCAGATTGGATCAACATCAATACATGAGGTTTAAAATACTAAATCTGGTTTTGGTGAAGAGAGGAATCATGAATTCCTTTTCAAGAGATCTAAATCACTTTTCCTCTGTAGTCACGCGGCTAGGATTGTGAAGAAGTCTCGGAACCTATCTAGGATAGTCAAATGGTTGCTATCGAACTGAGGGTCTTTCGGCATACAGTTCATGCATCACAAGGCTGCAGTCCCAGCAATGGAGCGCACTATATAACTGTATGTAGGCGAATGGGATGGTCAGTCCTCCAACACCCTAAACACTAAGGATAGTAAGAGAGATTTCTTGCGGTTGCAAGGGTGTGAAACTGCCGATGACAGTGACTCAAACACAGTTCACCAGATACATAAATGCCGCAACCTCCTACCTTCACGAATGCCTCCGATCAAGGACGTATCATCCGATGAAGAACAAAAGTATCAAGAATGAAGATTGAATTGATGATCAATCACATCCAATCTCAAGAAAACTGAAACTCTTCATTATAATGATCCAATAACGACACCGAAAGTTGAGTTCATAAAATACGAAAGGCAAAAATAGTTCAATCAACTTCAGAAACTAGGATAGAAATCCAAAACCATCATCTCCTATTGCTAACTCTAGATTATCCTATTAGTTACAAAACATGTTCATCGAATAACAAAGATAAGCTAAGAAATTCTCATAGTTCTTCCTCTACGTTGTTGTTCATCAATAGTGTCGCCATCTCTGCATTCCTCCAACTAGCTCCAATGGTGCTGCTTCAGAAATGACCTCCTCCCCAAATGGGGGCCTTGTGAATGTGAGCCTCCCCTCTCTCCTTAAGGTTTCCCTTTAAATATTTTCTCTCTTTCCATTCTATTCTCCTTTCCTTTCGTGACATTTGTCCCCTCTGTCCTATCAGAAAGAATCCCTTGATTTCCTCTAATTCGTCCTTGCCAATAATGAGTTGTCATTATTCTTCAGCTTTTCAGTGATTTTATCCTTCTCTGGTGATGCGACATACAAGGTTGTGATGTTCATTCAAGCGAGGGTGTGAAAGCTCCTTCTCCTGAAGTTCATGAAATAAAGACATAAAGCAACATCATTTTGTTCTAAATGTATGAATTTTAAAAATTAAATCATGATAGGGTGCGTGTTATAAAATGGGAACTTTGTGTAGAATGGGGCATGAGCTCAACAAAAAGGCATGAAAACAATATAGATCACAACTTTCAAAGACCTAATATTATTCACTTGATGCATCACATCAGTGATCCTAAAAAGGTTTCTTTATTTAATATTAATATATCTTCATATGATTTCAGGAGTATGTTTGATGGGACTCTGGATGTAACAATGTGATGTATAAAACTTTTAACACACATTGTTCCAAAAGATTATCACCACTTTTAGCCACAACCAAAAGATGATGAAAAGCCAACTTAGATTGATGAGCAAGTGTGGGATGAATTATGCGCCAAATGGTCTATGGAAAGCTATAAGGCAAAATGTGAAACCACAAAAAGAAATCAAGAATCTGATCAAGGTGCTTGTTTACACTATGATGGTTGTATATCTAAAACCACCACCACAAAAAAAGATGGCATGATAACTTTTAATTTTCAAAATTCATAGACTTTTGAGTTTGATATAACATTTAACTTTTACTAATATTTTTTTCAGGAGAAGGAAATGGGTAGACAAACTACTAAGGATGAGATATTTTTGATGACCCATATGAAGAAGAACAACAAATGAAGTTTTGAATTTTCCAAAAAACATGTGTTAATATTTTTTTTAAAAATCTCTTGCCTTTTATATAAAGTTGTTTTAAGTATTTCTCTAATTAATTGTTTATTACAAGAGGAGTTCGAAGCTAAAGAGGCAAAATATTTGACTCAGTGTACTCAAAATGGAGATACTCCGAAGAGTAATAGAGATCTTTGTGTTGAGCATGTTGACATCAACAAAGGGCATGCTTATGGTTGTGGATCTTCTACTGGTTATGCTAATTTCTCATCCTCACGCGAAATTAATCAGGACCGTCACTTGCAACATAAGATAGAGTCTCTTCAATATCAACTGCAAGTGAATCAACAATAACTTCAAGAAAATCAAGAAGAATTGCGAGAAAATCAGAATCAATTGTGACAAAAGGAAGAATCAGAAAAACAAATGCAACTAGTACTGGAAAAACTTGAGAGAAGTCAGCGTAATCAAAAGAAGGAATTCAAATTAATGATGATGAAGTTTATGAGGAAATAAAATCATCAACAAGCCAATGAGCTCGAGGAGGAAGAAATTTAAATTAATGATGATGAAGTTTATGAGGAAACAAAATTATCAATAATCCAACGAGCTCACGATATTTTGGTAAGAATGTTAATTTGCCATTTACTTTAAAGGTTGCATAATTTAATGTTGTTAATATTTCTTGAAGTGAGAGGGAGGAGGAAAAGGAGGAGAAGAACAATGATGAAAATTTTGAATGATTTGTATAACTTGTAAGTTATATCAATTGATTTTTTTTCATTTTTTGAGAACTTGTGAAAATATGCTTTCAACGATGGTTTTTATTGCAGTGACAAACGACGAGGAGGAGGAGGAGGACGATGACAACGAAGAGGAGGGGGAGGAGAATGACTAGGAGGACACGAGGAAGGGAGGAGAACGACGAGGAGGATGATGAGGAGGAAGGGGAGGACAAACTAATGATTTTTTCGTATAAAAACTTTGATGTGAATTATTCATGATTCCAATATTATGTGTTTGTTCTTACCTTCTACATTTATATATTGTGTATTTTTGTAACTACGAATTTATAAAAATATTTTTTTAATTTTTTTATATTTGGGGCAGTCTGATAAACCTCCTCAAATGGGGCAGTCTGGTAAACCTCCTCAAATGGGGCGGTCCAAGACAGCCCCGAATTGGGGCAGTTCTGCCCTAGATGGGGCGGTCCAAGACCACCCCGAACTGGGGCGGTCCTGCCCCAGATGGGCAATCTCATCAAAGGAGGAAGACAAGGAGACCAGGGTTGAGATCTCATCCGCCCCAAACTGGGGCGGTCCTGCCCCAGATGGGCAATCTCACCAAAGGAGGAAGACAAGGAGACCAGGGTTGAGATCTCCTCCGCCCCGAACTGGGGCGGTCCTGCCCCAGATGGGGCGGTCTCACCAAAGGAGGAAGACAAGGAGACCAAGTTTGAGATCTCCTCGAGTTCGTGGGACTCGTCAACCTGTCCAAGGTTGTTCAAGTAGACGAAGCCGAGCGTTGCACTAAACATGTACCTGAAGAAGTATAACTAGAAGTCCACCTTCTTCAGCATATCAAGACCTCCAACTTGCTCTGCCGCCAAATCTTCTTCTTCTTCAAGAGCCACTTCATATTCCTTCACCTGAAAGCCATCTTGGTCAACCCCACCCTCAACCTCTTCTAAGCCGCCATCGTGGATGTCCTTGTTGTACAATGCGCCCTGTACATCTTCTTTAATTCTAAGGGCCGCTGAGATCATCAACGGGGCGGCTAGAAGCACTAACAGGCTTATCACATCTTTCTTGAGGGAGAACCACTTCAAGGCACATGCGTTGATGCTCCCCAGTACGACGCAAACTCCTGTCGCCAGGGTGATGACAAACATCACGACGAACCTGACGCCCGATCGCCTTTTCTCCAATGCCGGAGCAGCCGACCGGAGGAATGGTACAACGATCACTGCGACCAGCATGGGCGTGACAACATTGAGGAGGAGATAGCTTTTGGCTCTGTGTTCTAATTTTTGGCTGAACATTGATGTGGCCAGGATGGTGTACACTTTGGCGTTTAAACCGATCTAGCTGGTCGATAAGCATATGACAACTCTACTGTCGTACTTGAAATTGTTGATGTAGATGAGGTAGCATGCGGTATTTATCCAACATATGTCATTCCCAGCGAGCGTCGTGAGAATGAAGATTGATAAATAAGAGAAATGAGAGCCATCAAGAAAAAAGAACTTGAAACCATAACCGACAAGTCCCAAAGTGGCACCCACCAATGCAACTAACAAAAGTGGGAAGTAATTTATGGCGATGCCAGAGGAGCAGTCGAGGAGCTTTCCAGCATCGGAGGCGACGGCAAGAAAGTTTATCCCCGCCTTGGAGATGTTCTTCAGCTCCTTGAGCTGCGAAGAGTATATTGGGAACACTATAAGAAAAGGGCATATATATTTACGTCCAAAAATTTGAGAGCGTCTGAAATATGATTCATAAGTAGAACATGAACCTTAGACAATTATGGAGAATATTAATTGCTTTATATACATTGTTGATGCAAATGTATTCCTAAAAGCAAAACTTAAAATAAGCCATTGACTTGTATTGTAAACCTCACACTTCAATTTCATATGATGAACCTGGTTATAGAAGGGAGAGAGAAGGAAAGAGAAAAACTTAACGAGTAAGATTTATTATGTGAATTTACTCATAATTAAAAAAATAGACGGGTCTTGAAATGCATTAGTAAAATAAGTCATGGACTTGTAAACTTCACACTTGACTTTCATGTGCTGAACATGGTTATAGAAGGGAGAGAAAATGAAAGAGAAAAAAAACTTAACCAATAAGATTGATTATGTGAATCTACTCCTAAAATAGATAGGTCTTGAAATGCATTTGTAAAATAAGCCATGGATTTGTATTGTAAACTCAAAGGCGAATGGAGTGGGTGTAAGGGGGTTCACTGGCACCCCCCGACAATAGGATCATTGGTAAACTGTGTTGGTATCTAAACTTAGGTAGCAGGTTTGAATCTGCCATCATCCAATATTTGTAAGTTGTTTTTTTCTTCTAACCACCGGCACATCTTAAACTAAGTTAGTGTTGTAGTTCAAATAAAATTAATATAATAAGAATCTAATCACATCATTAACTTCATTTATATAATTAGCAAATTTGTATTGAAGAAGCCATTAAAATATTTTTCTCAAAGCAAATTAAAATTGCAAAAGAAATCTTGGAACATAGTGATAAGTTTTTTCTCCATAATTATTTTTTTTATTATACTATTTTTTTAACATCAATTTTTCCATGTTAATCATTATTTATTTATATGTATTTGATTTTCAAAAATAATATTTAAAAGTTTATCTAGAATTTTATTGTCATATTATTTTTCTTATATTAAATTAGATATGAATGTTGTGAAGATAAAATTGTGCAATTGAATAGGTGACCATGGATGAATAATTATCTAGTAACATATATTGAAAAAAAATATTTTTTGTACTATCACTAACGATGACATTATCGATAAATTTTTAAAATTAAAATTTTGTCAAAATTAATTATTAAAATGGATGTCATAATTTTTTTGAATGTTCTACTATTCTATTTTTTTATGACGATATTATTTTAAAATATGCATCACCTGAATAATTTGTCTAGCTTCGCTCCTGTGTAAATTTCACACTTGAATTTCATATGCTCAACCTGGTTATAGAAGGGAGAGAAAAAAAAGAAAGAGAAATATTGAAGAAGATATTAGCTATTTGGTTAAAGTAGAATAAAGATTTGATGTCCTTGAACTTCATTAGGGTAACCGTCAGGAGCTTAATTAAAATCTCAAATCGATTCTTAAACATTTAGAGTTTAAGGTAATAAAATGAATAAGAAAAAAAGCAAAAAATATTGCATGGACATAAATCTTAAAATTCTAACAATAAAATTCGTATGAATTCAATATGAATTTACATAAGTCTATAATACTTCTTAGTTTTTATAATAAAATTATCTTAAAATTCTAATAATTTAACTTAGTGTTTAAGAACAAAGTTCATAAAAATAACTAATGAATTCAAAAATGATGCTTGAACATTTTTGGATGCTTAATTAAAGTATTTATGATTATATTTATTTGGTTGATATGATTTTACCATACGATTAGTCAAAAAAATAATTCTACCTATATTCTAAAATTCAACATGCTAGGTCAGAATCTGCCATAGAATTCAAACCATGGCATAAATCACATCTAAGTTTAAATATAATATGAAAGTGAAACATATAAGAAGGGTAAAAGCCTTGTGGAGAAAAGGTGTTTCAAAGAACTTCAATGCCAAACAATACGAGCTTTTTTTCTAGAACAAAGGCAAATACTTGTGACACACCACCTGGGATTCAAAGTAAAGAAATCAATCAGAAACATTAGGGCACTTAAAATCATCGACATCTTCTAATGCGACAAAGAACTGAGGCGCTTACCTCCAACGGTCCAACTAGAATAGAAGGCTTTGTAGAATCATAAATGTCAAAGTTAAACCACGCACCGTAGAAGGTGATTTCAATTATAGAAGCTGATAATCCTCGATAAAGACCAATGATATACCATCAATTGTTACTGTCTTCCTATAGACCTCAATAAGTCATTTAAATTGGTGTTGATTATTATATCGTGATTCAATAACATTAGTGCCAAGTAGCCCTCGAATGCAAAGCTGAAAGCCTAGAAAGAAAACACTACAACCAATGACAACTTTTTATATTTATGTTGAAGATATGGAAAAATTAATCAATGGTAGAAAACAAAAAAAAAAAAAAACGATTGTTGCACCCAAAGATTACACGTTAATGTCTGCTATATAAATACTTCAGGAGACATTACTTTCTTGAAGACAAATTTGCCTTAGATAGTTAGATGCACAATCGATATTTGTATACCCCTCGACAAGAAATATCCATCGTTGCAAAAGAAATTAGAGTGGTGCTACAACCTCCTAAAAAATCTCCTAACACCTCACAATGGCATGAGTTGTAATTTAATTAACTTTTCAGAGCAATTTGATGATGTGAGTGTTAGGAGGATTATTAGGCACAATTTTTAGGAGGATGAAGATTTATCCAAGAAATTATTATATAGGTATGAGCAATCATGCTGAGGATTCTTACATTTCAGTAATAAAATTACAGATACCACAAGTCAATAATTGTCATGGTAAGAAGCCTCTTGTTAACTTTACTGTATATCTCCTAAAATAAATTGTTCCCTCAAAGGTGGTCTTAAGGAGAACGCCACATATTAATTTGAAAAGAAATTACATTCTATTTGCGATGAGCTAAAAAGTAACACAACCTTTCTCGTACTATTTCCATCTTAATAAATATACATATACATATATATATATATATATATATATATAATATATATATATATATATTTTATAATTATTATTGAACATATTGTACTTCAATATTTTCCAAAACGTAAACCAAATAAATATTATAGAATTTTTAAAATATAAATATTTAAATATCTTTTCTTTAACTTTTTGATGTAAATTTATATTAAAATTATTAAAATATTTATTTTACAAACATGTTATATTATTTTCTAAATATTTCAGTATTCAATATATACTGCAAGTAATTATCCGCTAACTTAATATTGATGACTCTCATTTTAATAAATAATTTATTTAAATATATTTAAATACTATTATTTGAGTATAGGTCAAGAGCCTGTCTAAACCGGATCACGAATCTTTTTATCATGGTTAAATTTCCGTATTGTGATTTTAAATGTACGACTAAATTTTACTTTCTAATTCTTATTTTATATTTAATCATAAGATTTTTAATCATTCATATCTTTAATTTTTTTAAAATATCTACATTAAAAATAATTACCGATATTATGATATGAATAATATCACATAGACTTTTACCCTTATTATTATTATTATTATTATTATTATTATTATTATTATTATTATTATTATTATTATTATTATTATTATTATTATTATGAATTTGTTGTCTTATTGTTTTTCTCATTCAACCAAACACGATCGCATCATAAGAATATTACAAAAAAAAATTCATTTGTATTCTTTTCACACGAATAATTTTTTTTTGCTGATTTTCATCTCCCTTATGAGTTGAATAATATGTTTTTTTTTTTGCATTTTTAAAAATGTTTGGACGCGTGAGTGAGAATAAAAAATAGTTCTTGTACCGACCTACGGTTCCAGAATCTCTCACAATTTCACTGTGGTTGTTCTCGATCCGATGATTACTTAGGCAACAACACACTTATACCAAGAAACAGGGGAAGCTTTTACAAATTATCATGATTTATACAGTATTTGTACTTCAATAAGATTTCAGTATGAGTGCATTAGCTCCTCCTACTCACCCTTTTGTCGCTCAAAAAGGAAAAAAAAAAAAGATTAACGCGGAGCATATATCACCACTGAAATACATGAATCTTTCCTAAATTGTAGCATACTCGTAAGCCGGAACTATAGTTATTATCTCAACGGTAACCCCATTTCCAATCCTGATCATCCCCTTCATCAACATCAACTTCTTCATTCTCATACGAGTCTGAACCTTCAGCCAAAGGGTCTGCATTCCCATCTTCGGATGATTCTTCATCAGGGTAATCATTCAGTGGGTTGTCCTCGGCTGCAACCAAAGCGTCAAGATCACTGTCAATTCTGCTACAACTTAGACAAGAGCTATACTAAAACAATGGAAGACATGGTTACACATACCATTGGAGTCATCAGTATCATAATCAGATCCCACTGGTCCATCATAGTAATCATCATCATCATCCACTAGAACCCTATTCAGGCAAAATATGTCAAACAGAAGTACAACGAAATAAAAAAAAAAACACAAAGGAAAAGCCAAGTTCGACAGCTTACAATGGATATGCATTAGTTTCTTCCACTTTTTTGCTCAAATCATCCTCCACGGTGTACAAGTCATATACATAGTCTTCTGTATACCACAATGCAAAAGGATCAATCCTCATAGTACAATATCAAGCTTGCATGCAACTCTCTGGAGTAAGATCTTAAGAGGAAAGCACAAAAATATAACCAGTAACAATCAAAACAACAAGCAATTTAAGGATAGGATGTTTTCACACGAATGGAAAAAGAACAGGAGAACATAACAAATAAAGCTTCTTTGAGGCTTCACATATCAAACTAAGAATAAACATTTGGAGTACCACAATAAGTCTTAAGCAAAGGCAACAGAAATAACCTTCTCCAGCCCTAGCTATATCAGATTCAATCTCTATAGCAGCTGATGGAAGATACTCCCTTATAAGAGGCAGATAGTTACATAGAATTGCATTATCGTCGAGAGGAGTAGCCCTGCAGGTGCGCCTTAAAATGTTAGTAAATGAAAATGAGGTGATGTTGCAACAAATATGACTAAAAAACATAAGTTGAGCTTACTTGGGTTTTGGTGCCTTCACATTAGTTTCATTCTCTGAATCAAATTGAACGACATCATACAGGTGACATATTTCCAACAGCGAGTCTTCATCTGCATCCCCACCTTTTCTTCTGCTTTTCCATATTTGTTCAAATCGAGCATTTCTAATAAGATCCTGTGAAAGGTCAGGGAATGAATCTTTGTTATCCTAAATGGAGTTATATGCCAAATTCCCACTTTCACTACTCAAATAACATTCATAAGTGAAATGAAAAAAGGTGCAACAGATATGTAATTGTTATGGACTGTTTGATAATAAGAAAAGAGAGTTCTATTAAAATGCAGTTTCTTTCCAACTCAGAAGTGCTCCAGACGTTTTTTTTAAAGGAGCTATGACAATTGAATGATATTTAGAAAAGAAGATAAAAGGTAGTTCTTTTTCTCATTTTTTATGAGGGGTAAAAGGATGAATAGGAAAACTCTAGCCATCCGTGTGTGTGTGTGTAGATGAACCTATGGAGATGTACATGTATAGAACTATGCAAAAAAGAGATGTGCATGTACATGGTATTTCTTCGAGTACATAAACATTGTCCAATGTGCATTCGATTGAAGGTTCAATGATTGAAATGATATTTAGAAAAGAAGATAAAAAGTAGTTCTTTTTCTCATTTTTTATGAAGGGTAAAAGGATGAATAGGAAAACTCTAGTCATCCGCGCGAGCGCGCGCGCGCGCGTGTGTGTGTGTGTTGCGTGTGCGTGCGTGCATGTGTGAAGATGAACCTGTGGAGATGTACATGTATAGAACTATGCAAAAAAGGGATGTGCATGTATATGGTATTTCTTCGAGTACATAAACATTGTCCAATGTGCATTCAGTTGAAGGTTCAATGATTGAAATCAGGTTTTCTGGAATGATGAAAAAAAATATTACTACCAGGCAATGGTGTGGCTAGCATCTATTTTGCAACGCATCACTTAAAGGAATAATCTTTCCTGAACTTTTCTCAAGTAACCCCACTATATTAGATTAAGAAAGGGCAGTAAATGACTATTACCATTCAGATACTTACACAACCATTAATATGTACTCTTAATGCAAGCAACATATTTAAGAATTTTTAAAGTTGTCACAATTAATACATTTACCGGATTTAAGTTAAGGACATTACAAGGAGAAAAACTGAATTGGATACATGTTTCATATCGTGCAGAATCATCCATGGTTATATCTATTTTTTGATGCAGTATTTATTCATAATATGAAAAGGAAAAAGAGTCAGTTCATACCTCATGCTCTTTTCTAGCCACTGAGTGCAACTTTTCTTGCTTCTGCACAAAACAAAAAGGGTCAGCACAGATAGACAACATAATTATTTTTGCCAACTGAAGTGACTTATGGAAGACCTAAAATACTCGGTTACAAGGATAGACCTAATGAGCCCTTATAATGTCCAAGGACAAACACAAATGTGGGAAGCCAGCATTGTTGCTTACTATTCAAAGAAATTTTATACTTACTTTATCAGGCTTGAACAAGTTTCGCCGCTCTTCAGCCTTCCTCTTTAACTTGGAACCACTTGAATCATGCTATTTGATATGAAAAAAAGGATCAATCAATAATGGTGGTACAACAATAAAATGTGTATTTGCTAATGATTGAACTAATGAAGGATATCATGGAAATCTAAAAGCGACTCACATAAATTTGCCCAAAAGCATCAGGCCACAATGCAGTTAGAAAAGAAAGTAATCAAGAATAACTTACTACTAAAACATAAGCAATATAAGTAAAGAATAATCCAATAAAAGAACTATTCAACTTCTGATGAATGCAAAGTTTGGATGAAGAACTGACAAGGTAGGTACTTGATGCACAACCACTCCAGGAAGCCACTAAAGCATCAGAAGGATTTGATCAAAACCAACACAGAAGGGTCCTCAATGTGAATTAAGCAAAGTTCTTGATTATTTGGAGCTAAAATCAGATGCAGGTTAAAGTTGCTAACCAGGAAAGAGTGCAACACATCTTTAATGTCTTTGGCGTGTCCAACTGTCTCAAGATGCTGTACCAATAGCTTCTTGGTCCCGAATGTTTCTACAACTGAAAGTACATCGAGCATCTTTTTGATTAAGAGCTACACAAGAATCAATCTACACTACAACCACGTAAAGTGGTAAAATTGAGTGCCTTCGTTTGAGTTCAAAAGTAACTGATACTTCAAAAAAGTTTAAGTTACATGTTTCTTCTAATACAGTCCTTACATACATAATGACACAAAACTGAGCTATGTAAAATATTACCATCTCCAACAAGGGGCTCAGAGATAGAGAGGCTCGTGAGGTCCAACAGTGGTCGTTTCATCGGCCGTTCATTAATTTCTAGCCCTAAAAGTTAGAGAATGAACACAAAAGCTTAACCCTTCCTCATCTCTCAGAAAAATGACTAATATAGATGAAATCATTAAAAAAACAAGAAGAAAGTAAAGGAGAAAAAAAAGGCTCACAGAAGGCATCGAGCCTCGATTGGGAAGCTTTGCGCTTAACCCTAAGTACCACCGGCTTTCCGTTCGTGTGGTTCGCCGGAAGATGGGATGGAGAAGCGGAAGTGGAGACGCCGCTGCTCTCCGCCACCGCCGTCGCTTCAGACATCACACTTGTTCTTGATTCGGGACCCGAATCGTTCACCAAGGCTTCCGTCTATCGTCGCCGGATATGCCGCCCGTCGTCGCCGGCAAGAAGATATGCCGCCGTCGTCCTGGACACAAGGCGTATCGCCGGCTGCCGCTGCAAAGGAGAGTAAATAAATCGGAAGTGATGATTGGCCCAATGGCTTTAAGGACTATTACAACGGCCCATGGGTTGGAAGCCCATTAGGTGATCACCTGTTTTAAGTGAGAATAATATTGGAACAAAACAGCTGGACCACCTGCTGAACCATGCATCAATTATTTATGATATATGACAATTTCTTGAGAAAATGTGCATTTTCGAAAAAAAACAATAATTTAAAAGTTGATTTCAGAATTTAAATTATGAGGAATTCTTATGCAATGAACTATGTATGCAAACATTTGAAACCACAATAGAAATGCGTAGAAATAGGGGTGCAAGGGAAAAAAATAAAATATGATATGAGACAACTTACAATTTATTTTTTTATACTTAAAAAAATATAAGCATTTTTAAATATATTAAAAAAATCACTTGACGAGTCTGATGAAAACTCTTATCTCATTAGCAATATATAATATATATATTTCAAATATCATCTAGCATAGATAAAATTTGGCAATTGACATATAAAAATATATAAATACATTTTAGAAAAATATATGCTAAAAATGATGACATCAACAGGAAGAAAAAAAAAGATTGACAGTTCAATTATATTTTTAATGAAGAGAAATAAAGGTTAATATGATATCTCTTCCATTTATTTATATTCTACTCTAATTATTTATGTTTTCTTTGAACCTCATTTTGAGATAAAAAGGAGAAAATATATATTTTATTTTAACCTTATTTAATAAAATATATAAATTTATATATAAAAATATATTTATGTAAATAAAAGTATCACTTAAGTTTATTTTTTTTCTTTCAGTTATATCATCCAAATAGATTAACTCACCATCATTATGTTTTATTTCTTTTTCTTTTCCTCTATATCCTCCCTTACCCTTATATAATTGGTTAATATTGTCATAAACTATAAAATAAGTAAAAAATAACTCAAGCTAAAACAATTATTCAAAAAACATTCAGTAATTAAAGAAATCATCCGACGATCTCAAAAAATAAGTCAAGTTTAAATCACTTGAAATATTCATTAATTTTCATAGTAGAAAATAATATCTTCAGTTTGCATTCAATTAAATGATCAGCAATGTCAATTGCTTTGTTTAGTATGCATAAGCAATGTACATAGCAATCTTTATTATTTTATTTATTATATAAAAAAGATTGATAAATAATATAAAACTTTTATCAAAATACCCTTAAATAATAAAATTAAGTTTATAAATTTAATTTAAATTATGTGAACTTGAATTACAAACATATACTTAAACTCAGAAAATTTATACATCAAATAAATAAATGTATAAAATAAGAAGTATACAATTATCTAATAATAATAATAAATTAATAATAGTTATTCTAAAATATTAGTATATTAAATAATTAATATTTATTATTTATAATATACAAAAAATATTTAATTAATAATGTTGATATTAAAATTAATAGAAATAATAACAATAATCCATTTAATGATAAAAAATATTACTATAGTGATTAATAATAATTATATTGTTTAATAAAATATTATGTTATTATTTATTTGGTTATTTTTATTATTTAGTTAAATAAAATTTTAAATGTCAAATATGAAAAATAATTATAGCAGATTACTTGTGAAGTGACAATCTGAATTGCCTCCTCTCTCATAGACAATCTAGATTGTCATTTCAGAAGCAATAGATTATCTGTAAAATTAAAACAGAATGAACAAAATAATATAGTGAGTTCAGATAATTTAATATAATATTATCGATAATATGAAAAGATTACTTATAGAAAAAACGTCCCCTCATATCTTTTTGAAGCTTCACAAAGTTTTACGTCTACTCCCCATTTGTTATAAACAATGTCTACTCCCCATTTGTTATAAACAATGTCATCGGGGAAACTTACCTGCCTAAAACTTGTCCCCTTTATGCGTAGGAAATATGAAGATTATCGCATATATGCTTTCTTACACGCTTGCATAGAATTCAAATATTTTATAAAAAAATTAATTATGTAATCCTGATTTCATTTGTTTCGTAAAAAAAAAATTATTCTTATTATTTAGAGTTTTTTTATTAATTATAAATAGTTTATTTATTTACGGAATTTATGTCGAACAACAATATAGCAATTAAGCCAAGTAGGGCCTAAAACCCTTGAGCTTTGGGTTTTATCAAGATCCACATCGCAGCAGCCACCTGCGGATAAGAAACAGCAGCAGCAGCAGCACCAGCTCAAGTAGAAGAAGGAGAAGGAGAAGGAGAAGAAGGATGAGGACTACTCTTCTCTTCTTCTCCACACCCCAATCTCTCTTTCTTCCTCCACAACTCCCCTTCCTCTCACCACAGACCCGTCGCCCAACTCCGATTCCGCCTCGTCCCCTCGTCGCGGCCGCTCGAGCCTCGTGGCCGAAGCCTCTCCGGAGGAAGAGGAGGAAAAGCCGGAGGGACATCTCCGCGGCCGCGGACGACGATGACGACGTCGAGCCCGGTGCCGGAGACGACTACGACATGGCCGACGAGGAGGAGGTCGAGGAGTTCGACAACAAGAAGGATTACGACGTCGAGTACGACCGCCTCCTCGGGCCCCCGATCTCCGGGTCTGCCGCCGCCCGGGCCGCCGAGTCCTCGCCGGACGACATCGAGATGGTTGCTAGCAAGAGCTTCGTCTCCACCCAGGGGTGGGACTCCGACACCGTCGTCGACTACCGGATCAACGAGGAGGAGTTCCACAAGATCAGCCTCCTCGACTGCGACTTCTTCATCCGGAAACCCCCGGACCCTGATGACAACGTCTATGACTTCAGAGAGGTGTAATTTGGTTTCAGAGTTTTGAATTAGTTATTTGTGGCTCGAGTTTTACGAATCTGTTCTTGGTGGCTTTTTTACAAACAGATGTATGTCACTCCACCTGACACTGATGTCTACTCAATTCCGAAGGTTTACGCCCCGATGCCTCAGAAGGTCCGAAAAAATTCCGTGTTCTTCTTCCTTCTGGCTTCTGGAAATATTCCTATTAAAGTTTATCCTGTGTAGGAGATTTGTGAATTTTTCACATGCAATGTATGTTTTCATATATTTTTTCTCGTTATTTTTGTTCTTACTATGTTTTCCATCTGTGCCCTCTTTTGATAGTACATTCGTTGCTCCAAGACTAATTTTGGATGCTACAATGTCACTGAACCACCAATTGATGCACCGCGAGATCCAATGTATAAAACAGAGAGGGAAGTAGTAAAGGTGCGTGCTATTCTAGTGCCACTGATGTTCTTAATTTTTATTTATCTGCTTTACTTAGCATTAGATTTCAGTTTGGATTGGCAAGGAACTCGATTACATGAAGCATTAGATTTCAGTTTGGATTGGCAGGAATTCCGATTGTGATATATTATTTTTCTAGAAAATGAAATTCTCACTTTTAATGTTTGATAATCATAAAAAGCTCAGTCAAATAATTTCCTATTAATAAAATAAGTAGGTTCAACATTTGGAAAATGCCTTACTCTTTTCAATTCCTCTCATTAGCTCATCATTTCTTATTCTCAAGATGGCTTTTTTCTATATTTAAAATCATTATCAAACACATGAAAATTAATTACTTTCCTAGAATTCATTTTTCTAAGTGTTAATTTTCATTAACAATTTGTTTTCATCAAAACAAAACAGAACCTAGGTTTATTTTCTTTTCCACTCAAATCTCTGTGATGACATAGCTTCATAGTCATATGCTTGTCTTAGTTGCTCATTCCTCGTGTCATGAAGAACCAACGTGATGTTTCTTCTGTAGGTTTTCTTGACAAAACACTACAGAAATAGGCGTTTAGGTGATGCTGAGTTTGTTCTTGATTTTGAAGAAATATATGTGATCGACTCAAAGACAAAGTCGATTACAAGAGCTAAAGTATTGGTAAGCTTCCATTTCTTAGCTACTCTCTTCATAACATTGTTGTTAGAATTTCCTTGGTGAAAACTGGATACTGTCATCCTTCATTTGTATCGTGGCATGATGAACTATTAAGCATCTTTGGTTTCATGTAGTTCACCCCTTCTCGGACACTAAAATTTGATAATGACAGCTAAATAGAGATGCAAGGTGGATCTAAACTAGTGTGAAATATGTTACATGCAGTACCTTCATATATGGATGTGCTGTTTCTAATGGATGTTATACTTGGCACCATTATCAAGTTCATGATTTTTCCTAATGCCTTTTGAGTTCATTATGTTGTATACATAAATTTGTAATATCTGGAGCAATTTAACAAGACCCAAGTACTAGACTCTTTCACACGTTTGGAAGTATATATTCCATAGGAATTAGCCATAACTATTATGGTATCGTCGGCTTGCAACTATGAAAAGTGCAAGATTAGGGCTTAGTCAACTTCTGTCCATTTAAGAAATGCTACATCAATTGAAATTTCTACATTTCTGTTTTGATAGAAATAACTGTTTACAGAATTTTACTGAAGTGACCATAAAACTTACATTTCGATGCTTCTTTCTACCGATTTTCTGACCTGTATTTCACATTCTGTCTATGCTGATGAAAATAGTTTGGCATTTGAACTCAGGTGATCCATATTCCTGATTATTGACATGAAATTGCATCTGTCCTAAAATGCACCTAGGGTTAAATGTTCAACTTAGGATAGAGTCATTAGTTAGATGCATTGCCCAAAAGTTATACATGGCATTTCAACTCCAAATTTTCTGTTGCATTAACATTTTTGTAGTAATTACCTGGTTTTCTTGGTGTTGGTTTATGTTTTGAGTGATTTTTCATTCATAACTGGATAAGTCAGAACTCGTATCCTCTTCCTTTATAATGATGCAAAGATAGCAGACTCAGATACCTGAACATTTCATGACCTTTTGCAGTCTGTTTAAGATAACACTCTGTGGACTTCTATGAACTGTTTATTTCAGGTAACTGTTCCAGGTGGGAAAAATAGAGATAGACGGAAAGACCTTTTAATCATTCGAGATGGAGGAAACTCGTTTAAGATAATTGATAAGGTTTTTGTTTTTCCGATCTCTGTGCTAATTTCTTGCTGTACATGCAAGTTAAAATCAATTTCTTGCTGTACATACACTAAATGTTGGAAATGATTTCAGAGTCAAAGGGATGATCCGACCACTGTCATAGAAAGAGAAGAGTGGCTGAAGACCAGAGAGGAAATGGAGAAACATCTTCGGAAGCTCAGAGACTTCAGTGTTTCAAATTGGTTCTAAGAAAGAGAAAATCAAATTGAAGAAAGATGTTAACGGGACATGAGGTAAGGTATTCTAAACATGCATCTGAAATTTAGGCGCATGCTTCTTGATGCTGCACGGGTCCATATTTTTGAAAAGATACAAACCGAATTGACTGGCCAAGTTGTTTACTGGGGAAGATCCAGTTGGACTACAATTTCCGCAGTCAGTTCAGATGCATTACACGGATCTGGCCTCCAACCAAGAAATGTGAAACTTGAATGCTTTAACCGTCGAATGTAAGTGATTTTTGTTATCATACTAGAAATTTTGATGGCTGATATAATGTTTTGTCGAATCGAAGTGTGCATCAAGTAGGATTTTTAAAATATTTTAAATTAAAATATAATGTGCAAATGTTTACCACCTCACCCCTCCAAGTGGTGCTATACATGGAACTTATGTGGAGGTGGAAGTGGATGTTCTAAACTCTCTTTGATGGCTGGTAGTTTATTTCATTTTCTTTCCTTTCAATTGAGCTATCAATGAGATGAGAACGTTGAGAGGACGAAGCATCCAAACTCCCAACTTCTGCAAAAATATCATGTAGATTATTCTTATCATCTCACCTTATTAATATATGTTATTTGATAAATCAGAATGATCAATATTTACTATCATATCGACAAAAAGACTGCTTGACAGGAAAAAAAAATGCATGCGCTTTTATTTTATTATTAGGGGTAAAATGAGAATTCAATGCAATAAATTATTATTTTGTTGATGTTGCAATGTTGTCAATTAACATATTTAAATATTTTATTAGTAGATCGAAGACGGCATTGCAATACAGTAAATAGGAATATAATAATTTTTGTATTACAAAGTTGTTATTGAATATCTAAAGACCTTCGAAATTATATTATTTTCATAAAAATATTTTTTAAAAAATAATTTCATTTATCATAAAAACTATAAATTTTGGGGAAAGAAAATTTTAGATTTTAAATAAAAATTATTTCTTTCCCGCAAAAACTTCTTTATATCCCCACAAATAAATACTTTCTAAGAATTTATTTTCTTAAAAATCATATAAATTTATTTTAATATAAAACAAACAGAGCATAAGCTTAATTTTTTACACATTAATTATTCTCATATTAAAAATAAAAGTTAGGTGAAGAATTTGTGAATATGGATTATATGTTTTACCTACATATTACACTTGTCTAACGTCGGTTCCCAACAATACACGAACCACATAAGCCAACTCATCAAACAACTTTCTTCGTCCTTCAAACCTTCACAATTCCTAAAATAAGATGACCAATCCATATAATTTTTCTTTTTTTTTAATGTGTATGATTCAATCAGTATGTTAATATGTTTGATTCAACTAGTCTATGGGTATATGGGCGTGCAAACTCCAAAAGGCGAGATTCACCGAATGAATTGATTGTAAATTGGATTGCTAGGTTATAGATTATTGTCGTATATCGGAATGTTAGATTATCGATTCTTGTAATGCTACGTAAACATGTATTGCACACGTATGAATTGATATTCGATATTATGCATGATGTGGTTCTCGTTGTAGGATCTGATGTCAAGGAAGGAGTGAATTGATGTATTAAAACTATTCTGATTCTAGAATAGTTATATCAGCGAAAGCATACAAATGCAAACATAAGTAAGTAGAGGGAAAGAGCAGAGAAAAACAAACGAGCACAAAAACACAAAGTTTATTGACGAAGTTCGACCGAACTCCTGATCTATATCTCCGCTCCGATCTTCTCGAACTCGAGATCTCCGGAGATTACTGAACTCTTTCTTCAAGGAGAAGGCTCCCTTACAACTTCTTCTTTTTTTCTCGAGGACAAGGAGACAACCTCTTATACGTTCTATCAGAACTCACACTTCCTTCTATCCTAGATTCTTCACTCGAATCGCAGAAGGGGAACTAAGACTTTTTCGCTCAAGCTCTCACTAGCTATTCTGTCGAAGTTTTGCCAAAGTTACTTTTCAAGATTCATGGGATTACAATATATACTCTGCACTAACCTAATTCTCTCACTCAGAAAACTAGACGTTAATGCAGTACCTTCACCTACCCCTCGGTCGCCCACTACTCCTGCCTCGGTCGACCGCTGCTCTGGTGAAGTCTCAACTTGAATTGCTGTCTGGTGCTTCGGTCGTCCACCGCTCACCCTCGAACGTACGCAGTTCAATTGCTGAAGCATTTCTCCTCAGTCAAGCTCCTTCAGGCGTCCGCCAAAATCTTTGGCCGTCCGATCTTGACGTGAGTACCCTTCTTCAACTGATCTCTGGTCGCCCGCTGATTTCACTTCAGCTTCTTGGACGTCCACTCTCCAATTGAAGAATGCGGTCAAGCTCCTTCAGTCATCCACGCTTCATTTCGATCGACTGATCCTGACCTCCTCCAACTTCCACTCATCTCTGGTCGTCCGCTGATTGCACCCCAATCACCTCGGACGTCCACTCTCTAGTGAAGTCATCTGTCAAGCTCCTTCGGTC